>WBNM01045784.1:0-40802 GCA_013399055.1 Ramphastos sulfuratus
TTCTATGATTCTATAAGCCTTGTTTTCTTACAAAACTAGGATAAAAATCAGATTTAAACTTAGTTATCTTCCAGAAATTTTCATTATCTTGGATATATTGTAGAACACACACAAGCCAAAGAGCACTTTATTTCTTCATTTCACCAGTGAGCAACTTTTATTCCTACTGAGTGTATGGGCTTAGTCTCTCTAGACACCACATACTATTGATCTCACTCCACAAGGTTTTATTCTCTTAATTTAAAGCCCAAGCAGCAGTATAACTTAAATGATGCTGGTCTAAACTGAGCTAACCTAAGGCTTTGGAATCTCCAGGGTTTTGAGACTGACTTTACTACACAGCAGTATAAACCTGGGGCTGTTTAATGTGGAGAAGAGTGAGAGATCTCATCAATGTGTACAAATATCTGAGGGATGGGTGTCAAGTGGTTGGGGGCAATCCTTTTCACTGGTTAACAGCAATAAGACAAGGAGCAACAGTTACAAACTGGAACATGCAAAGTTTCGCCTCAACATGAGGAGAAACTTCTTTGCAGTGAGAGTGACAGAACACTGGAACGGGCTGCCCAGAAGCTTGTGCAGTCTTCTTCTCTGGAGGATTTCAAAACCTGCCTCTGTTCCTGTGTGAACTACCCTGGGTGATTCTGCCTTGGCAGGGGGGCTGGACTCGGTGATTTCTGAAGGTCCCTTCCAACCTCTAAGGTTCTGTCATTCTGTGAAACCAGGGATGTCTCCTAAATACTTTTTAGCCTGCTTAAGACATGGCTTTCAAATACATGAGTTAGACTGCTTGGATAATAATTGCAATTGTAAAACGTGCTACAAATCTGCTATTCTGAGATCTTCTGGTGAGCATCATGGAAGAGGCGAGTAAAAAAACCAAAATAACTCTCCAGAGTGTTAGCTGTACATGCAGCTGCTTCTTATGACACTCCTCAACACAGCCAAGTTGTTCACAATCATAGATAGAGATCTCCTTTCCTTTAGAGAGGAAGATGCTGTTTCCATTTATTTTAATTTTAGAGCTAGGAATGGAGAGAGTATGAGACATCGATTGGCAGAAAGCTACACAGATCGGCCCTGCTCCCACCGGAAATAAAACCACGCTCTCATCCACATCAAACCTAAGTCCTGGATCTTCTAAGCCATCTTTCCTGCTGCAGCAAGACTGTCAGTAACCAGAAACACACTGCAATTCCTTTTCTGGCCATCTGAAGAGGCTTAACTCCCCATCGCCTCTACAACAAAGCTCTGTGTTGAGGAAGATGGAATTACTCACTACGAGGGTGACTCTGCCAGGATCAGGAATTCAAGTTAGTCCCAAATTATGTTGGAGGCTTCTCTAATGAAAAATCCAATCATCAAAACTATCAAATTTTAAGAAATAATTACCTCAAATCTAGTTTGCAGCTATTTAAACTGTAAATCAGAATCACTGAGTTGATTCTGCCCCTCTGCTCCATTCTGCTGAGTCACCATCTAAAGTGCTGGGTCCATCTCAGTACAAGTGGGACACGGACCTGTTGGGAGTGTTGGAGTAGGGCCAGAGGAGGCCACAGCAATGGTCCTAGGGCTGGAACTCCTCTGCTGTGAGGACAGGCTGAGAGAGTTTGGGTTGTTCAGCCCGGAGAAGAAAAGGCCCCACAAAGATCTTCTTGTGAACTTTCTGTACTTAAAGGGGTCTATAAGAAAGCTGTGGACAGACTTTTCAGCAAGGCCTGTTGTGACAAGAAACGAGGCAATGGTTTTAAACTAAAAGCGAGAGATTTAGACTAGAGAGAAGGAAGGAACTGTTTACCCTGAAGGTGGTGAAACTGCAGCCCAAGTTGCCCAGAGAAGTGGCAGAAGCTCAATCCCTGGAATCATTTGAGGTCAGGCTGGAGAGGGCTGTGATCAACCTGCTCTAGTTGAAGACATTCCTGCTGACTGCTGGGATATTGGACTAGATGACCCTTAAAAGGTCCCTTCCAACCCGGCCCAGTCTATGATTCTATGACCATTTCTATGATAAGACTGCCTTCATCTGTCAAAACTTGCATTGAAAACATCTTCTTTCCATCAGAATAGTTTAGAGTAACAAATTTCCTTGCTCAGCATGCAGTGCAGGGAAAGGAAGGGAGTTGGGGTTATCTCAGTTTAAAGAACAAATAGTGTAGAAACCTAAATGCTCAGATTTTTACATCTGTCACTTTGTGGAGGTGTCAGTGCTTAGCAAGGCTCAGAGAACAGCATGTAACTCTTAGCACAAAAGCATATGACCTAAGCTGTTCTTGTTCATGAAATACAATAATGAAAGCAGATAATAGCTGGTCCTGCACAGGCAATTTCTGTTAGATGCCACACATTTGACATAATAACACCATATTGTATATTTCATTCTGGCAACTTTAATTTCTTTTTGTCCTGCTTTGATTGAGATAAGATCAGTACTAAATTGCTTTGGAATATTAGCTGGGCATCACAAACATATTTTGTGTCCTCTCAAGCATGACTCATTACACGTAACTTGCTTGGCATCAATAAGTCTCTATCACCTCCATGAGCATACATGTGTGTGGGGACTTGTGCATACCCTGCTGGGAGGCTATTTAGTGATAAAATCTGCTCTAATAAAATATTAATTACAGCTGAAAGGTCAGGTGAGAAATACGAACTCAATTACAGTCTCATATTGTAAACAAAGGGCAGGGTGAAAAAAATCCTTTAGTTAGAGAGGGTTGGGATAATAAAAGAACAAATAGAAATTAGACTCAAGCTGAGTGCTCCCTAAAAGGCCACCTGTTATTAATCTTCCCATCAAGTGCAGAATTTCTACTAAATTAGGTCAAGATGAAAGATATTTGCTGATGATTTTTTTTTTTTTTTACTTACCTAATTTCAGGATTTATTTATGTGAGATTTTTTTTTCCTTTGATGTCACTGCAACTTAGCAATTAGAAATTCGTAACAAGGATGCAGCAATTAGAATGTAAGGTTAGATCTCAGAAGTGGTCTACAAGATGATTACCTTGTATGGCATAAAAATAGAGAAGAACTAACAGTTGATTCTGAAAATCTTAGATTCAGACAGATTGGCATATTTCAGTGCCAACCTAGTAGCAGATGTGGATCCTACTATCCTAGAAAGCAAAGTTCCTTGCAAAAAAAACACCAGCAGAGATGTAGGAATTATTTTAAGACTTCTTAATAAGTACATTTCTGCTCATCTGCTCGATTCACCTGAGTGTGGAATCAAGTGAAATAGCTAAGACTTTGTAGAATGGGGACACAAGCACAAGCATGAGCACAAAGTCACTCCAAATCAAGTAATATGACATTGGAATCCTGTGCATAGTAGTAAACTATAAGAACTGAGCAGACTTATATAAATTCCTGCAGGCTAAAATGTGTCATTATATCACAAACCGAGATTTTAATTGCCTGAAGAATTCTGTTTTCTAGTAACAGTGCTTTATATTTCAACCAATTTTGCTGAAAGTACAGCAATGTATTTTTGGTACCAAGCCAGAAGAGATACTTTCAATGAATTTACATTTATGATACTTGGAACAATCCGAAAACCATTTCAAAGCTTCTTAATCAGCTTTATGTTCTTTGCTTAATTTCTTTTTAAGAGGAACACAGGAAAAAAAAAAAAAAGCTAAGTTCATAAATAGGAGATAAAAATATCTTGGTACAGCAAACAGGGTGCTTTTATAAGCCAATATTACACCATTTAACTCCTCAGTTTTCAGGTTGCCAAGGCCAATTTATACAACAACTGGGAAGCGTGGAAAAAAATAAAGAATGAAGTCTTCTCGCAGATTAAAAGAAATTAAAGAGAGCAAAACTGTCTAAAATAATTTAGTCTAAAAGAGAATGAAGTTAGAGGGGATCTGAAGAAAATAATCATAAGCAAAAGCCATGGCAGAGCTGATTGATTCTTTCTTTTCAATCTGTTGCAGAGAAAAAAAAATAGTGATGCACAATGATACTGAAGTACAGATCAATGGGGAAGGAACAAAAGGAAATTCCAGGAGTCTGAACACATGCAAACCAATATGTAACAACCCATGAGATCACACAGCCCATCTCATCAGAATCAGCAGAAGAACTTCTGAATGTTATGTTGCACCTTCTGATATTCAAAGAAAGCTCAATGCTGCTTGCAAGTTGGAGGTCTGCTTCTGACTGGGCTGGACTCAGAATCATACAGCCAAAGAACTGATTTGCTTGGAAGAGGCCTTTCAGATCATCAAGTCCAATCATTAATACAACACTGCCAAGTCCACCACTAAACCATGTCCCTCAGCACCGTATCACAAATCCACAATGGGTGGAAGGTGAAGCATAGGAAGTTTCATTTAAACACAAGGAGGAATTTTTTCACTGTGAGGGTGACAGAACACTGGAACAGGCTGCCCAGGGGGGTTGTGGAGTCTCCCTCTCTGGAGATATTCAAGACCTGCCTGGATGCATTCCTGTGTGATCTGGTATAGGTGATCTTGCTCTGGCAGGGGGGGCTGGACTGGGTGAGCTTTTGAGGTCCCTTCCAGCCCCTGACATTCTGTGATTCTGTGAAATCTAAATCTTAAAAAGCGTGAGATTCAAGTACTTTACTACCTATTTACTAGACTATCTTGTTATTATTCTGCATTGTTCAGACCTGATTAATGTAATACAATAAAACGCTCTCCTGGAATTAAAAGGAATGGAGTAACACCAAAAGAGGTAGTCTTCATGCAAGAGGACAAGAAGCAACAGGCACAAATTATGACACAGGATGTTCCTCCTAAAATAAGGAAAAACTTTGATTCTTTTGATATGACAAATGAATCAGGCAGGCTCTTCACAGATTCACAGAAGAGCGGGGATTGGAAGAGACCTCTGGTCATCATCTGGCCCAACTTTACTGCTAAAGCAGGTTCCACAGCAGGTTGCCCAGGATCACAATGTCCAGGTGGGTTTGGAATCTCTCCAGACATGGAGACTCCACAACCTCTCTGGGCACCCTCTGCCAGGGCTCTGTTACAGCCACAGAAAAGAAGATTTATTTTCTTATGTTCAGATGTAACCTCCTGAGTTCCAGTCTGTTCTCCCTTCCCCCTTTTCCTGTCACTGTGCACCACTGAAAACAGTTTGGCCCCATCCTCTTGACCCTTGGCCCTTTAGCTCTTGCTGAGCTTTGAGAAGATCCCTCTCAGGCTGCTCTTCATCTGTGAAATGCATTTAGAGCAGGGGAACAGCTAATGGATTAACAACACAATAGTAACACTAAAGAATGAAATCTTTCTCCCTCTCACAAAGCTGTGCAGTAGAAACTCCCCACTGTATTTGGCTGGGGAATTAAGTAAGTGTATTAAAAGCAGTAGTTTCTAAGTAGAGGCAGAATTCTTCTTTCCTCCCCTTTTCAAAGATGCTCTGCAACCTGCTGTTTGTGTGCAGCACAGAAAGGAAAATATTTGCTGAGGCAGCTGAGTGAATACACAAGCCAACTTCAACAGGTTTTTTGATGCCAAGCTTGAAAACTGTTTACTGCTCATTAAAACACTCACAGAGGATATGAAGTTTTGCAGCTATTCAGCCAGGGAATACAACGTGGAGCACCAACAGACTAACTCAAATATGTTTGCTGTGGTGACTTGGATGTGGTCTTGTCTGTCCATTTCCTCCTCCTGCCAGATTTTTATTTCATGGGAAGTTTAGAATCATAGAATCATCAAAGTTGGAAAAGACCTCCAAGATCATCAAGTCCAACCATCAGCTGAATGCTACCATGCCCACTAAATCATGTCCTAAAGGTTTTAACACTTCCAGGGATGGTGACTCCAACACCTTCCTGGGCAGCTTGACCACCTTATCAGTAAAGAAATTTTTCCTAATATCCAACTTAAACCTCCCCTTGCACAGCTTGAGACCATTTTTTCTCATCCTGCTGTTTGTTACTTGAAAGAAAATAGTAACATCCACTTGGTGAAAGGAGGATGTGCCTGTGCTTCGATTGCAATGGAAAAGAAAACTGAGGCACAAATGCATTTTCTCCAGCCAGCTCTGCTGTGGGGCAGCAGGATCACAGCAAAAATCACCACTACAAAATGCTATCATCTCTTGCCACAATTTAAATGCAGTGGGTCCTGGTCCAGGAATTTGGAAATGGAGATTACTGTCTGTGCTCATTTTCATCCTTTCTTCTCTACTAAAAGGCTCTGCAGGCACCCTACCCAGCAGTGCAGATACAGAAAACTAGTCAGGTTTTGTAGTGTTGTCTCCAGCTTCTCAGGACTTGTGTGGATACAAGGCTGACCTTCTCCTGTGTCAGGGAAGGTATAACTCTTCCTCCTCCCCACACTGGGAACAGCTCTGGCAGGATTAGATGGCATAGAAACCTTGGCAGGGTGACACTGTGCAGCTCTTCTCACAGGAAATCTGGCTGTAGATAAAAGATTCTGCACAGTTCAGGATTAGCACAACTGTTAAATACAGATGAGATTTTGGCCTTGTGCTTCTACTGCCTGACCAGACTAATCTTGAGAACAGCTTCAGCTTTAGATGTGAGAACATGGTTAATTCACTCTCCTCTGATTTCCCCATAGCAGTTTCTCCCTAAATTCAACATTTTCATAATATCTTAGACATTCACCCTACTGTTCTCTGAGGCTCTTTAAGGCTAAGCATTTATACAGCTCCTGACTAAAGAGCTGATGCTTTCAGTTAGAGAGCCCAGTAAGTGACTCTAATGTTTCTTTATGTCACTTAATGTAATCCAGTTGAGCAGATTAGCTTTTACTTAGCGATGCTTTAGAGTCATGATGCTTGTTGTAAATGCCAGTGATTTCCTTTCCTACTTAAATGAGCAGAGAGAAAGTTTTCATGTTAACACTCAGTAAAATCAACGCTCCTTCTGCACCCAGGATGGGATATGACACTTCACTCTGGAGCACATCTACAGCTTTTCTTCCTCTTTCCATGTAGTGTTTCTGTGTATTCTTTTGCCTCACTTGTTTTTTCTTACTATTGCTCTCTGTAGCTACCTGAAAGGAGGTTGGATCCTTTCTATGAGCTCTTTAAGCCACAAACTTGGCATCTCATTCTATTTGTAAGAGGTCAGTCCTGAAGGCTATTCAACATTTTCTGTGCAACCTTCTGATCTAGTGCTGCAGGCAGGTTCTACGTGGATTATTATGTTTATATTTGGTATCCATAAGCACAACATGCAGAGTGTTATTGGGTTTTCTCTCAGGTGGTAATTCAGTCTTTCACCATATGGTGTGATGAACATGTGCTTACATCATGGTCACTGGGTTGGAGCTCTGTGAGGCCCTCAAAAATGCATGATTGATTTAAATACTTGTGAAAGAAATGAAATGAAAGAAACTGGATCTCAGAAATCACACTAAAGAAACCCAAATCCAACAAACAAAAAAGAAACCCAAAAAAACAAAACAAACCCAAAACAATTAAACAAACAAAACAAAACCCCAATAACCACTAAAAAAACCCACCCAACCAAAAAACCTACCCAAACCCCACCATATAAAATATTTGGCTAAAGTGTGTAAGGTTGATGTCCTGAGGCACTGGAATAGGCTGTCCAAGAAGGTGGTGGAGTCACCATCCCTGAAGGTGTTTAAAAGATGTTTGGACGAGGTGCTTAGGGACATGGTCTAACAGGGAGATGTTAGGTTATGGTTGGACTTGATGATCTCAAGGTCTTTTCCAACCTCATAGTTCTATGATTCTATAATGTGCAACACAGCCAAGGCTTCAGGACTAAAAGCCCAAGCAGCTGTGGCTTCCATTATGGACCTGCAAGATAGATTTGAGGTCTTATTGAGTCAAATGGGTCAAATTGCATCAACAAGTATAAGTGACTTCATAGTTTTCACTTGAGACATCTCTCTTCAGCATCCAGCACTTGAGAGATGAGATTCAAATATCCAGGAAAACAAAAGAACTGGAGTGAGACGATAAGCCAGAGTGGAAAACCTCATTTCACACGGGTGTTACGGATATGGGAAGGGGGTATGCATAATTCACAGTAAGATCATCACTGAAAGCTCCCACAGACAGTTATGGGTGATGTATACCTGGCAATACCTAACCATAGTTTTACAGGAATTCAGAATGGGTCACTCAGCACTGTGATCACAAACATAAAGCTACTGTGATGCACACTAGCAGAAAATGACTTTAAAACATCTCCACATAATCCTGTTCAACAGCCACTCAGGGAAATGCATCTGACTCACACACTGCCCCTTCAATCCTTCCACAGCACACAGGAAAATGAAAACAGATCCCTGGCTCGCTCCAGAGAACACAGGGCAACAAAATCTCTCATCCCAGGAGTGCTCTAGTTGAACTCAGGCATGTCTAAATTGAAGGCACTTAAAAATCATGGAATTCAGTTATTTTCAGCCATGTCCAGAACTCTTTCATTATAGTCCCTAAACTAAACATCTTCCTCCCTCAAGGAAAGTGCCCAGAAATATACTTGAGCCCCTACACACTCAGTGGGACAGAGAAGTACAACTCTTTACAACCCTGGAGAGCTGCTCTGAGATGATGGTGAGACTGTAACTCTCCTACTGTCTGTCTGGGGTAGGTAATGAACCCATGATACAGCAGGGACACTGCAGTGCTGGGTTAATGGTTGGACTCGGTGATCTTAAATGTCTCCTCCAACCAAAACAATTCTAAGGTTCTAAAAAAAAAAAAGAAAACCAATCTAAGCAAAGCAGTCTTGTAACAGTGCAGCAAATTGTTCAGTTGTTAATTATAACTAAAGCCCTCAAGAAAGTATCAGTGAGTTATGAAACTGAAAAACAATCTCTTCAGAGATAGGGAATCATCTGTTCCTTCTTTCATTCTGGGCTTGCTTTATTTATCATGGATTATTATTAATCACACTGCTAAATGACAGATAGCATTACGTGCTGGGTTCTCAGTGACACAAATTACTGCTTAAAGAAATCAGGAATCGATGCTGATTTTGCTCAGGGCCTATGAGAGAAGTCACAGTGAAACAACCATGGAAGTTTTGGGCATGGGAAGCTGCACCACGCACACCCAGGCAACACATACCATAAATTCTACCTCAAGTCACACTAAAAATCCAAGGACAAGGTCTACTTCATAACAAAAAAGAATTACAGCATTTTTACAGCATAAGCAATTAGTGTCCTGTTCCCTCACTGAAACTGAAATTGACCCTTTCTGCTGTAAATAATGATACTTGTTGCTATAAAGAAGTGACAATTACAGGGATTAATAAAACCCCTGTCCCTTCTGTATCACAGCCACCCTCAAAACAGTTTACTGGCTGCTTTATGGGTTGTAAAGGTATGATTTGGAAATACAGTTTGCAGGCAAGAGCTGACCCTACAGTACACAACTCAAGCCTTTATGTTTACAGACCCTTAAAAGCCAGAAAGGATGCCTGTGGTGGGCAAATTAAAGAATGGGCAATCAGTTCCCTTCATGCTCTTCAGACCTTGTGGTCTTGCAGTATTAAAAGGCTGTATTTTGAACATGATATTTCAGCATACTACTGAGTTACTAATGTACTTGAGCATGTATAGGAACATTATCTCAAGATAACCATTTCTTTATCATAAACCTACCAAATACATAGACTGCTTTAGCAGGGAGCTCTTAAAAGGGCAAAGTTTAGTGTTGATATACTGGGAAGCTTTCCAAATCTTTACTAGTTAATGCAGAGTTTGTGGGATTTTTTTTCTTCCTCATTACTGCATTACCGTGTAATGTGTCTGAGAAGAGAAGGAAATTCCAGTACCATGCTAGCATTACATTACTTGCTAGGTAGGAATTGTGAGAGAACAGAGCTGAAAAGACAGATAGTGCAATGCTTTCATTTGCATGTGCTGTTGCCATGCCTTTTTCCACTTAGTTAACACTCCTATTCTGCAAAGCAGTGTTCTCCCATTTCAGACCTCACTTAGCCTGAATTTCTAACCATAATCATAGAATCATAGAATAGTTTGGGTTGGAAGGGACCTTTAAAGGTTATGGAGTCCAACCTCCCTGCAGTCAGCAAGGACATCTGCAACTAGAGTAATTAGTCAAAGCGTTGTTCATGCTGATCTGGAATGCTTCCAGAGATGGGGGATCTACCACATCTCTGTGCAACCCGGGACAGAGTTTCACCAACTCTCAGTATAAAAAGATTCTTTCTTCTCTCTAGTCTAAATCTCTGTTTTAGTTTAAACTCATCATCCCTTGTACAGTTACAACAGGCTCTGCTTAAAAGATTGTCCGCATCTTTCTTATAGGGTCCATGAAGCACTGAAAGGTAGCAATAAGGTCTCCTTGGAGCCTTCTCCAGGATGAACAACCCAAATTGTTCTTTCACTTTAGGTTGGAAAAGGAAAGTATTAAATGTTTGTGGTGTCTATGGGAGCAGGAAGGGTGGTTGAATGGGGCGCTAAATGACTGGGAGGGTTGAATGGGATAATACAGGTTAGCTGAATTTTTCAATGTAATACGAGAAATAGATCATGAGGTCTGGATGGTGTCGCCTTCCAGAAGGACTCTGAGGTACTGCAGCATGTACAGAGGACAACAGAGCTGATGTAGGATCTGGAGAACAAATCTTATAAGGAACAACTAGAGATACTGAGGTTGTTTAGCTTGGAGAAAAAGAAGCTGAGAGGAGACCTTCTTGTGCTCCATAACTCCCTGAAAGGAGTTGTCCTGAGCTGGTGGTTGGTCTCTTCTCCCTAGTATCAAGTAACAGAAAGAGAGGAAATGGTCGAATGTTCCACCAGGGGAAGTCTGGGTTGGATATTAGTAAAAATTCCTTTACAGAATGAGTGGTTAAGCATCAGAAAAGCCTACCCAGGGAGGTGCTGGAGTCATTGTGCCTGGAGGTGTTAAAAAATGTGTAGACATGGCACTTCAGGACATGGTTTAATGGCCACGGTGGTGTTAGGTCTATGGTTGGACTTGATGATTTTAAAGGTATTTTCCAACTGAGACAATTCTTCGATTCTGTGATTTTTCCTGGTCCTTCTTGGTTTTTTTCCTCCCAGTCTGCTGCTCCCAGAGGAATAGCTACCACCAGGTGATTCCAGTGTTATCTTACTGATGTCTACTGATACAGTGCTTTGAGTCTGTGGCATGGAATAACAGTGACCACATTATGCAAATGAGATAAAAGAAGTGGAAACTCTCAACCTTTATCATGGCAAGGCTGAATGAAAATCTACGCCATGGAGAAAACTTGTTTCTTGCTGAAGCTCAAAGATTGCAGGAAAACTTTGCCAAAGAAGGTCACAAGAACCTTTTATACAGGAATGCAAACAACCTAAAACTCATTCTAACATAGACAAATATATAAACAACACTAAACACACACGGCCACTGAGTATTTTGTTTTTCATCTCTGTGGATGAGCCAGAGCTTTGGAATAAATTAGCATTCATTAGTTAAACTGTATGGAACTGGGCAATTTATGTACCTGGACATGATTTGGCCTCAAAGGCTTTTAAGCTTTAGGCTAACTTTCCCTGAGGAAGTAAAAGGTAGAAATGATACTTCCTTAGATGAGCAAGTCCATTAATGGATGTTAAAAAGCCCTCAGAGAAAAAAAAATGTATTTACATAGCAGTGAAGATCTCCTTTGTAGGTGTCAGCGATCAGCAGTTTCATGGGTCATGATTCTTCATAAAATCATTTGGTTGGGAAAAGTCTTTTAGATCATCAAGTCCAATCATTAACCCAGCACTGACAAGTCCACCACTAAATCACATTCTTCAGCATCATACCTACAAATCGATAGCTTTGAAATCCCTTCCAGGGATGAGGAAGCCACCACCACCCTGCTAAAGCTGTTACTTCTTGTCCTATCACTTGTTACTTGGGAGGGGAAAGCAACCCCCAGCTCACTACAACCTTCTTTCAGAAAGTTGTAGAACGTGAGAAGGTCTCCCCTTAGCATCCTTTCCTCCAGACTAAATGACCCTTGTTCCCTCAGCTGTTCCTTGTAAGATTAGTTCTCCAGACCCTTCACCAGCTTTGGTGCCCTTCTCTGGACATGCTCCAGCACCTCAATGTCCTTTATATGATTTTTATGCAAATTATTTACTGACACATACACAAATATTTGAAAAAAACAAAACAAAAACAAACAAAAAACCCAAAACCAACCAACCAACCAAAAAAAAAACCAAAACAGAGAACATCCACAGTAAGAAATACATTACACAATTTCCACTGAGCCAATAGCTTAAATTAAAATAAACCAAACCTTGCAAAGGACAATCATTCCAAAAATCAAAATAGCTTGGCCAGCTGTTAGAGATAAGTGTACATTCATCAGTACTGAATGTATTCCTGCTTTAAACATATATAATTCTGAAATAATCTCCTCGAAATAAACACAGCCACAGCCCTGAAACAAGCTGGCCCATAAATTGAAGACAAAGCAAGCAGTCCTTGCTGTATTAAAATTCTGACAAAAGACATTTTAATCATGTCCAGTCTTTTGAATTCTAAAAGAACCTGGGATGCCGTTTGGCCTTCCTGATTGATGTGCACTTTATCATTGCAAACAGAGCTTCCTGAATGCTTCTATCAGATCTGCTTTTTGAATCAACGTTGAAACAATGAGCACTGCCTTCTGGTTTTGTGTTGCAGTGGTTGCATGTGAATAATCACAGTATCTCAGCGTGGTGAGGGTTGGAAGTGATCTCTGGAGATCATATAGTCCAACCTCCCTGCTAAAGCAGGGGCACCCACAGGAGGTTACTCAGGACCACAATGTACAAGTAGGTTTGGAATCTCAGAGATGGAGACTCCACAACCCCTCTGGGCAGCCTGCTCCAGGGCTCATGTCAGTGTTTTTTCTGTGTATTTAGATGGAACCTTCTTGGTTCCAGTTTGTGCCCTTGTATTATCCTATCACTGGGCAGCACTGAAAAGCATCTGGCCCCATCCCCTCGACTCCTGTCCTTTAGCTCTTGCTGAGCACTGGGAAGACCTCCTCTCAGTCTGCTCTTCTCCTGGCTAAATAGCCTCAGGTCTTTCAGCCTTTCCTCCTCACAGAGATTCTCCAGTCCCCTCAGCAGCTTCGTAGCTTGTGTTGGACTCTCTCCAGTAGTTCCTTGCCTCTCTTGAAATGGAGTGCCCAGAAATGGACACAGACTCCAGATGTGGCCTTAATGGGGCAAAGGGGGAGAACCTCCCTTGACAATCTGCTGGCAACACTCTTCTTACAGTAGGAGACCATTGGTCTTGGTGAGGTTGTCCACCAGCATTCTTAAATCATTCTCTGCAGAGCTGCTTTCCAACAGGTCAACCCCTAACCTCTACTGATACACAGATTATTCCTCCCTAGATATAATGAGGTATAGAATGTCATTCTTTTTTCATACTTACATAGAGAAAACCAATTTAATCTGAGAAAAAAGCTGGAATTCTGAATGACCTCAGTTCTTAGCTTTGTGGACTTGAGTGGTAGAATTTGTGCTCTCCTTATCCATCTTAGGAATTTAAGAATTTTATGTGACATTGCTGATGTGTGGATCAATAAAACAACACCAATCATTTACACTGCAAGTTTAGTGCAGCTTCAGAGATCTGCATTAACCCAGCCAGCAGTTGTAGCCCAATCAATAGACAAGGCATCTTGCTTAGTGCTCTGCATAAATGAAGTATGACTAAACTCCCAACACCCAAGGAATACAGATTACAATGATAAAATCTATATGCAGAAGGTGTTCTGTCAGCTATGCCAGAGAGCTTGATGTTAAAAGTATTAAATTCTTACTTTAATTATCACTCTCTGCTTCACTCAGTATTTACACTGTGAGTTTGCACTCAGCATTTGTTTGATTTTAAGACCTGTTGCAAAGGACCTCAGTTAATTTGCTGCTATGTGTTCATCTGTCAGCTTCATGTTACTTTAAATCTATTTCCCTAACTACTCATCACCTTATTTGGCACACTTTAATCTCCTAACTAGCTCCTTTTCCTTGTCAGTGAAGTTTCTGATGTGTCACTGCTGCTAGAGAAGTTGATCATCTTTAGCTCCTGATGCAGATAAAAGGAATGAAACTGCTTTTTTTTTTTTAAAATTAATAGTCTAATATGTTGTGTTTATACTACTCTGACTGGTAGTATTTTAATCCAGATGCTTGAATTCAGAAGGACTACAATATTGTTCTGTGAAATAAAGGAAGATAAATATCATTCTGTTTCTAATTTAATTTTCTAAATATTTTTTATGAATGCTGCTTTAATCACTTTCTGGGTTTTTTTTTTTGTTCCCTCAGCTGACTCAAACTGCCTCAAAAGTCTGAATGACCCAAAGGATGGTGTTTTCTAAATGCAGACCTACATACATACAATATATACTGCAAGAATATGTTGTACAGTGACAAGACTTAATTATATAAAACTTTGAATATTCTGAAGAAACTCAAAGAACAGTTGTTTTCATTAATGCATAAATGACTATACCAGATCTGTATTCCACAGAATCATAGAATGGGAATGGGTTGAGTTGGAATGGCTCTCCAACACTATCTAGTTCCAAGCCCTTTGCTCTGGGCAGAGACATCTTCTGCCAGACCAGGTAGATCAAGGCTACATTCAGCCTGCCTTGGAACACTTCCACAACTTCTCTGGGCAGCCTGTTCCAGTGCCTCACTACTCTTATAGTGAAGAATTTATTGCTAATGTCTAATCTCAATTCAGCTTCTTCCAGTTTGAAGCCATTACCTCTCATCCTGTTGCTCATGCCTTTGTCAAATGTCCCTTTCTGGCTTGCCTGTATCCCCCTTCAAATAATGGAAGGCTGCTATAAAGGTCTCCTTGGAGCCTTCTATTTTGCAGGCTGACCAACCCCACCTCTCTCAGCCTGTCTTCACAGGTGAGGTGTTCCAAATAACATCTAGACCAAATCCCTAAAAACTTTAGCACCGTGATGAAAATAGTTGATAGCCAGGCAGATAAGTGGAAACTCACTAGCAAGAGAATTAACCTAATTTTTGATTATACATTATTACCCACAAGGAAAAACATTCTAATCTCTGAAAAAACTTGTACTTTTCTCATCTGTATTTTCATTTATTCACAATATTGATCTCATTATTGGTTGTCACTTGAAATAATCTAACCATTCCTCTGTTTTCTTCAGAAATGAAGGACATACACATCACCATGTAAGTAAAAGAAACTTTTGCAAAATGGAAATTCATTAACTGCTGCTATTTAACTAAGGAATCTGAGCTTCTGGTTTTCCATGTTGATTCTTTTTTTCCTATTTCTGCCATGATGGTCACTTAAATGTAAAAACTTTCTAAGTGTTACCACGTGTGCGGTTGAAACTGGCTAACTAAGAGCTGCTTATCTTAAATCTGTGAAGTAAACAAGAAGAGGGAATATTAAAGACAGTAGCTCAGCATAAAAAATGTGATATGCCCTTGAACTTGTAACACTGCAGTAAGCAATTACCTTAAAGAAGCCACCCACACAACAGAACTATGGCTTTGTTCCTTATCTTCAAAGAACAAGCCACTTGCATCTGGATCAAATCCTTTAAACAATACACGAGCACTCAACATCAAAGCACTTTCATTTTCTCCAGTTATTTAATTTAATTAGAGCTAATGCAGACACGAATTTAGACACTGATTGCTGTGTAGCAAATCCCCAGAAAACATGTTCAAGAAATTAATCAATTTGGGTTTAATTCTGTAAATGTTCCCCACCCCCCTGCCCCTCCAAATACCTGACAGGAGCTCCTCTGCTCTGTGCTGGTTTCAGCAAGACTGTCACAGTGCTGTCAGTCTGATTCAAAGGTGTTTCAAGTTCGTATGGTGGCATCGAGGGGGCTAGAATAAGAAAAGAGGCAAAAATAATCAGTATTCCTGTATTTCTTCTTCTAAGATGTGCAGCTTTATTTGAATAGGTGATTTTAAAGACTTCCTTGAACATAAAGACTATGTTATAAGCCTTAAGATGCTTTCTGTTACCACACGAGAGCAAGATGACTGTTAAATAACTTCAGAAAAACAAAAAAGAAACCCCAGCTCAGAAACAATTTCAAGACAGGAAACAGATACTAGGAGGAGGAAGTTTGAAGAAAACATTGAAAATCCATGATTGGGAAATGAAAAGTAATCGTAGAAACATGGAATGGTTTGGGTTGGAAGGGATTTTAAAGATCATCTAGTTTCACTTTTCCCCCAGCCCCTGTCACCACGGTCAGGGACCCCTTCCACTACACCAGGTTGCTCAAGGCCTTCTCCAAATTGGTCTTGAATACCTCCAGGGAGGAGCTGTCCACAACCTCCTCAGGCAACATGTTCCAGTGTCTCCTCACCTCCCTCACTGTAAAGAATCTCTTTCTAATATCCAGCTTAAACCTACCCTCTTTTATCTAAGATCCACTCCCCCTTATGTAATAACCACAAGCCTTTGTAAAAAAGTCCCTCTACAGCTTTCTTGTAGGCCCCTTCAGGTACTGGAAGGCTGCTATAAAGCCTCTCTAGAAGAAGCGTATGCTGAAGTGACTGTGTTCTGAAGGCTCTCAGTGTGTCAGGGGCCATCAGGATGTGCTCTCGGCATTTGTCATTCCTGGAACTTTAACTGGAGCTGTAACTGTCTTTGGTCCACCACAGACATAATTAACGATAATGAGGCAAGATTATTGCTATGAGAGCTTCTCTTAGTTTGAAGCCACACTCAATAGCACTTTAGCATACTGTGCCTTCATTAAGGAATTAGAGTTGTGATTAAAACAAACGATGCCTCAGCTATTGTCTTCTACTGTTGCTCTTACTTCCAGTGCTGTTATCTAGTGGCATTTTGATCCTTATATTGGATGGAAGGCTGCTTGCTGAACTGGTGGTTTAGCAGTCTGTTGTGTCCTTATTGTCCATTTGTTAATGGTGATACAACAATAATGGAAGTTGAGGGAGTGGATTCTGCCCCTCTGCTCTTGCTCTGCTTAGAGCCCACCTGCAGTACTGGGTCCAGCAAAGAGGACACCATATTCAACAGCTAAAAAACTCACCTGTAGTTTTTCAGTGATACTCAAAAATATACACATTCAGTTTCTACTTTAACTTCATCAAGAGACTGGTTTTAATTACCCATGGACAAGTTAGAAACATCCCCTGTTAGTGCAGTAACTAACACAAAGTTAGGGGCGAGTGGTGTGCAAAGCGGACAGCTTAGAGAACCTCTCCACACAAAATCATAGAATGGTCTGGGTTGGAAGGAGCCTCCAAAGGCTGTCTACTCCAGCCCCACCTGCAGTCAGCAGGAACATCCTCAAATACACCAGGCTTCCCAGAGCCCTCTCGAGCCTCACCTTGAAGGTGAGGCTTCAGGGATGGGGCTCCAACCATGTCCCTGGGCAACCTCCTCCAGTGGTCCACTACCCTCATAGTAAAGACCCTGTTCCTACCGTCCAATGTAAATCTACTCTTTTCTAGTTTGAAGCCATTGCCTCTTGTCCTATCACCACAGGACTTTGTAAAGTCTCTCTCTAGCCTTCTTGTAAGCTCCCTTAAGGTACTGGGAGGCTGCTATTAGGTCTCCCAAGAGCCTCCTCTTCTCTGGGCTGAACAACCCCAGCTCCCTCAACCTGTCCTTGTAACAGAGGTGCTCCAACCTCCTGATCATTTTCGTGGCCCTCCTCTGGACCATCAAGTCCATGTCCTTCCTATATTGAGGGCTCCAGACCTGGACACAGTACTCCAGGTAAGGTCTCACAAGGTAACTTGTAGATTAGTCTCATTCACAGGCATGCCTGCAAGGTCTGTTCACACTAAGGAGTTTTAATTGGTGATATATCAAATGTACAACATCTTAGAAAAGGATTAGAAAAGGACAAGATTCAGCACTACTCCCAAATGTGCAGATTCTCATCAATAAACTCATTCCTCACTCTAATAAGGACTGATTCTGCCATGATAACTCATAGTATCATAGAATCATTTCAGTTGGAAAAACCTTTAAGATCACCACGTCCAACCGTTAACTCAGCACTGCCAGGTCACCACCAAACAATGTCCCTCAGCACCACATTAATTTGGCTTTTAAAACCCTTGCAGGGATGGTGACTCCACCACTTCCCTGGACAGCCTGTTCCAGGACCTGACAAGGCTTTCAGGGAAGTGAAGTCTTGCCTCATTGGAGCTGTTCAATTTGCTAGAGGTTGATAATATCTTATGTGGAGCATCCAGTTTTGCTTATCAAGTCTTGCTTGTCAGAAAATTGGTTTCTGACAGCTTCTGCTCTGTCTAGGGAAAGGACTGGAAAATGAACCCCATCTCTGCTCATCAGTGTTTAGACTTTCTGTAAAGAATAATTGTTTTAACTTGAAAATTAGCAACATTATTTTGTCTGTACAAACATTTGTATTGGCAATAATTTCCATCCTCCATTACCTACCCTTTCCTATAATAAGAAAAAGGAAATTGTCCTATTCGTGTTTAAGACTTGTTATTTCTATTTAATTATTTATTTTTAATATAACAAGAACAGAAAATTAATAATGGGATGTGGTGGGGCACACCCAAGTCCCTGCCCCACCGAAGGTTTGAATGGGGTGTGAAACTGTTCTGCTCCCCTCCCCACCTCTGGTTCCGGGGGTTTGGAATGTGAAAAGAGTAGGTGTCAAGTACCTACTCCACCCCCGCAGGCTTGAACGGGGGAGAGCAACTCGCCCCAGCATATATATATGGCAATGGGACACATTNGTGGGTGGGGCTTTCCGGAAGTATAAAATAACTGCATATTTTTATAATTCCTGCCTCGTGAAATCCCACAACCGAGTCAATAAAATATTAGTTAAGGTTCAGAAATGCGGTTCAAGCCTGCGGGGGTGGAGTAGGTACTTGACACCTACTCTTTTCACATTCCAAACCCCCGGAACCAGAGGTGGGGTGGGGAGCAGAACAGTTTCACACCCCATTCAAACCTTCGGTGGGGCAGGGACTTGGGTGTGCCCCACCACATGGGAACATGAGAATGAGAGTAAAAGAGATAGATTTTGCATCCAGATGCTTTTCTTGATCCTTTCTGAAAAGCAAAGCTGACCACAAACAGCTAAGGCAATGTTCTATAAATATTACCAAGGGCAACAGTTCAACTCTCAGTTTAATTCCCAAGAAGACTGTAGAGAAGAAGAGAGCAAAGAGATTTCAGCTGTAACTTTGCACAACGCTTTGCCATCAATTACATAAGCATTTGAGAGGATATAAAAGCTCTACATCCCATCAGCTGGAGAAACAAAGTGTTCCACTGCCTCTGGGAGGACTTTGAGATATTGTTCATGGATCTGTAGAAGTGACAGAGCTGTGCTGCTATCTGCAAACTACTAGCCCTGATGTTCCTGTCTAATATAGTTTCATATCCACTTCATTCCACGTGCCTGCTAGGAACATACACACAGGCTGGCAGTTAGCTACACTTCCTAAGTGAGGGTAGACATGGACTATTTCTGCTCTGCTCTCAATTCTTCATGGCTCATTAAAGAGATTTTCCAGCACTGTTACTCTACTAATTTAGAATCATGTCAAGGCTGACTAAGCTCTGAATGAAACCCTCATACTCACGTCCAAAAAACCCTATGCTAAATGTTGCAAGAGCAGCTGGCACTGACTGCAGGCACATAATTCACAGGATTTCTTAGGTGGTAAGTTGTGGCTACGGACAGGAATTTCAAAGTACTAGCTGATATTTAAGATACATAAAGTACGTTAATACATGTCACTTCGGCATCTTCAAGGATGATCACGTAAGTTATTTTTTCAGTTTGCTGCTTGTATATTAAAGGAGATGCAAACATCCAAATAATCACCCAAACAATCATCTTAAATAACATTAAATAAAAATATTTTTAGGCTGGAACCACTCTGCTGTGAGGACAGGCTGACAGCATTTGGGATGTTCTGCCTGAAGAAAAGGGTCCATGGAGACCTTTCAGGACTTAAAGGGAGCCTACAAGAAAGATAGGGACAATGTTTTTTAGATGAGACAGGACAAGGGGTGATGGTTTTAAACTAGAGAGGGTTAGATTTAGATTGGACATTAGGAAGTTCTTTACTATGAGAGTGCTGGAGCATTGGAACAGGTTGCCTGGGAAGGTGGTGGAGGCCCCATCCCTGGAGACATTCAAGGTCAGGCTTGATGGTCTCTAAACAACCTGATCTAGCCAGGGATGTCCCTGCTTACTGCAGAGAGGTTGGACTAGATGACCTCTAGAGGTCCCTTCCAACCTTGTTAATTCAATGATTCTAAATATACTTAGACAAAATTCTTTAATCAAGTACCTGATATTTTAGTGGTGAACTGGTTTGTGATTGGAGGTCCAAAGCCTTTAGCTGTGCTGGCTCTGATGGTGAAGGAGTAGGTAGTGCCAGGATACAGTCCAAAAAAGAGATAGTGCGTTTCATTTCCCAGCTTGGAGACGCGTCCACTTTGATTGGATAAATCTATTTCTGGGTCAAAGGAACTGACTGCTTTGTAGGTGATCTGCAAAAGAATGAGAAAGTTATCAACTGCCTGGAGCAGGCGGACAGAGATTGCATCTTTATCCAGTAAACCCTCCTGATGTATGCACTGTCAGACATTTTATGATAAGCTATCTTACTCTCTTATACTCTTCAAATCCTGAGTCCCACGAAGGGACACAGAAACTCAGCCATAACTGGGATGAGTTATTACTGTGATAGATACTGAGACTTAGAGGCAGCTCGATTACAACTCTAAAGGACGAGCTGAGGCTTACAGTAATTCCTTCAAGATGCTGGCTTTGAACAGTGTCATGTTCATCTTACTGTTGATTTTGATCAGCACCAATAATAAACCCAAAACAACCAGGTTCAAAACAGATAAGAGAAGAACAGAAGGTGCAGCCTCCAGCTCCAGCTGACTTCACTGTAATTATACTTTGCACAACAGAAAACAATAAGGGCAGCTTAAGGCAAAATTTCCAGAAAGTGGGTAAAGCTGGTATTTCAATCTGAAGCTTAAGATATTCTAATTGCTAATTTGGAATTTCTCAGGTCATTATATCATACCTAGGTCAGATTCTCATTTGGAGGAGAGATAAAATGTTAAGTAATACATGCAGAGTTATATTGTATCCTCAGACTCTTCTTTGATTCAAACAGTATTTTTAGTTTTCATTAGAAACGTTAATGTAAGTTCAGAGCAAAACTTGAGCTAGATTTCTGCTATTAATTACTGATTTCCATGTGCTGTAATGAGAATTTAAAAATAAAAAAATCCATTAAAAAGATGCAAAAGTAAAAATTATTCATCCTTCCTTCTTAAAGTTTCGTTTGCATGTGAATAATTCCAACGTTCTTTTGAATATAAAGTGATATTTGATTTTTTTTGTTATATTTATTCCTTATCATTATAATTATGAAGACACACATTGAAATATATAATCATAGAGCCATTGAATTGGTTAGGCTGGAAACAACCTTTAAGATCATCGAGTCCAACCACTAATCCAACACTACCAAGCCCACTGATAAACCATGTCTCTCAACATCACATCTACACAGCTTTTAAATACCTCCAGGGATGATGATTCAACCACTGCCCTGGGCAGACCAGTTCAGGGCTAGAAAACTGTACCTGAGAAGACTTTTTTTCTCGTGTTCAACCTAAATCTTCCCTGGGTAACTTGAGGCCAATTCCTTTCATTCTATTGCTTCTTACTTTGCAGAAGAGACCAACCCCTATCTTGCTCCAATCTCATTTCAGGCAGTTGTAAAGAGCAATGAGGTCTCCCCACAGACTCCTTTTCTCCAGACTAAACAATCCTGGTTCCTTCAGCCACTCCTCAGAAAACCCTTCATCAGCCTTGTTGCCCTTCTTTGGACATGCTCCAGTACCTCAAAGTCCCTCTTGTAACGCAGGGTCCAGAACTGAACCCCATACTCAAGTTGTGGCTTCACCAGTGCCAAGTACAGGGGAACAATCAGCTCTCTATGTCGTGGCCATAATATTGATGCTACAAGGCAGGATGCTGTTTGACCTTATCGTTACACACCTTAAATAGATGCAATTTCCTAAAACTTCTGTCTTAATAAAAATTGATTTTCACATGATTTTTACATATAACATGTGTAAGGTGTTGAATACTAGTAATAAAACCGTTGATACCATTTAGATAAACCCCAACATTATTTCAGTAGATATAGAGAGATTCTTTACAACTCCTCATCCATAAATCAAGCTGTAAGTGTCTTAAAAGTAGCTTAATTAAGCTGAGGGGGGCTTAACTTCCTAAGCAGGGATTGGACTAGATGACCTGTAAAGGTCCTTTCCAATACAAACTATTCTATCATTCTATCATTCAAGGCTTCTAAGCAAAACACAGGGCAGAAGAAGTATTGACAAATGAGCTTTCAGCAACAAGGTGTCTGTTCTTACCCAGCCAGCTGACTGAACTGACTTTAACTGTCTTTAAAAGAAGGGATAGTTTGGTTGCATCAGTTTGCTGATATATTTAATTTAAAATTTAATTAAATCAAGTTTCTGTTGTAACTGATTGCTTTGCTTCTTCCATCTCTCCTTTGAGGTATATTAGATAAGGAGTCTAAGAAGATATCACTATTTTCTGTTCAATACTCTCTTCACTGGTAGATTTCTAGATTCTTTTGATGTTCAGAGACTTACATATCTCTGGCTACCTTCAAAAATCCATGCAAGTCATTCATTTCCATCACTGAGGACACTTGCACAACCCCTGTCAGATGGAGTAGCATCTATATATATTTAAGAATGAATTGCACATATATACTCCTTGGTGATGTAATTAGACAGACATGCATGTTCCTAATTAGAAGGGTGTTTGTCTAGGGTAGAGGCTGGGTCAGCCATTAGATGAGTGACAGAGGCTCCATATGAACTCCTCTGCCATCCCAACGGGGAGAGAAAGGGAATAATGGAGTGAGACTGATGGGTTGGGAAAGAAACTAAACCATCTGGGAAGAAAATGATGCTGAAGCAGCAGCAGGGCTTGTTGTGGGAGTTAGAGCAATGGCAGTGGTCACTGGGGGTCTCACTACCTGTGGTACTTGTACAGGCTTGCTAAGTGCGACATGTTCTACATGTCATAAAAACTGGAGGTGTCTGAATAGCTGCAGAGCTTCTCCAAAACCCTCAAGGGCTTGGGCAACTACTGGGGAAGTTGCAGACTGGATTCAGTGGCAGACAGGAGCCAGATTCAGGAGCTGCCTACTGGAACTGGATTCAGGAACACATGGATCAGGATTGAAGGCAGAAGGTACAGAGTCCTCCTGGGACAACAGCCATTGAAAAAGAGGCTTGACCTTGGTGATCCTTTAGCTTGATTCTGAAGATGCCAGTTATGGGATGGAATCCCTTGGTGGTCATTTGAAGGTCACCTCTCCTGTCTGCCCCCACTCACAAGTGCCACTTCTGACTTCCTACACCTTAAGATGGGGCACAAGATGCGGCAGTGTTTTTGGTCGGCACGGGAACAAGTCTCAGGCAGGGCCTTGCTGCAGCCCAGCCCTTGGCAGTAACTCTCCCCATCAGCATTCTCAGTGCTAGAAGCAGCTACTGTGCAAACCTGCCCTGAACTTCACAAAGTGCCCTCACTGAGCGGAGCCTGAGCTGACAAGTCAAATCCCTGACCAGAACTGGTTCTGCTCTAGCTCAAACCAGGACAGTGATCCACTATTGTGTGCTTCTATGTCTATACAGCCTAATATCAATAAAATCCTTAACATCTTGAGTAAAACATTCTGATTCCTGAAGAGGGCCAACTGCTGAACGAGCTGGAGGCTAGTTAGCTTAATAATGAGAAGAAAAAGATTTCACAATTTTGGGTAACATTTTATCATCTTACAATAAAATAGTTTTCAAAACAGTTTTCAAAACACTATCAATAGGTTACTGTTCAATTTAACTTTTCTTTTACACTGTGGTGTTTTTTTATAGCTGTTGTTGCTGTTTAAACAAAGCATTTGAATACCAATTTTGTAGTAAGGTCAGGTAAGAAGCTTAACAGTGATTACTGTCTGACAGCTTAATCTCTGCAGTCTTTTGTCAATTTTTCTAAAAGGTATTCAGGAAGAGGCTCCACAGGAGAAAAAAAAAAGCAGTGATTTTGAGCCATCTAGCAACATACAATTTGCTTGAATTTGCATTTAAAATATGTTAGATTTTTTTTTTCTTTTTAATTATGCCCGCTTGTTTCTGTTAGAATGGGCTTCCTCTAATGAGTCTTATCTCATAGAAATCATCATCTTATCATCAATAAATGTGAGGCTGGCTGTCATCACTGTGTTAACTCTGAGTATATTAAAAAATTCACCAAGATCTATCAATCTTTTAAATATTTGATCTGCATTGCTGGATGAAATGCTGATCCCATGGGTCTAAAAATAGCAGTTTTCTAAAGCAACTAACCTAGGGATATTTTGAGTCCTGCATAATTAACTTCTACATTATGAACTTGATGTTATGACTTCATGTTGTTGTCTTCAAAGAGAAGATTCATTTTACAGAAACTGGGAAAAAAATGCTTAATTTTCTTCCTAATTACAGAAAACCACATCAAAATTAAAACATGGCAAAACACAGGTACCTCGTACAAAGTAATCACACCGTATGTTTGCACTGGCTCTCTCCACTGAAGAAAAATCTTCTCCTCAAAGGTACTCCCTTGGATGGATTCCAGTGGCACAGCACTTGGGACTAACAGACAGAAGAAGGGGGAAAAAAAATGCTGGTTTGAGAGAAAAGTCAGAAGGAGACAATCTGCTTATTATTTATGCTGTTGAGGCAGGAAAAAAACATCCCACTACTATTTCCCCAAAAGTCAAGCAAAGGCCAGGGTAGCTCAGGAGCAGAATGATTTATTTAAGGAGACAGTGTCAAGGAAACATCTTCCTTAACAAGATGTTAAGAAATCGGTATGCTCCTTCCAGTAGTTGAAGGGGATCCTTCCAGTATTTGACGAGGGCCCCCAGGAAAGAGGGAGGCATGCAGTGACAGGATGAACTGTGATGGCTTCAGACTGGAATAAGATGGATTGAGATTAGACATCAGGAAGAAATTCTTTCCCACAGAACAGCTTGTGTAGAGAAGCTGTGGAGGTTCCAAGCCTGGAAGTGTTGAAAGCCATGTTGGATGTGGTCTTAAGCAACCTGACCTAGTTGGAGGTGTCCATGTCCATGTCAGGGAGTTTGGAATTAGATGATCTTTGAGGGCCCTTCCAACTGAAACCATTCTATCATTCTGTGATTCTCTATGCACCACCTTCAGTGTAAGAAGGAATTGGTGAATGTCACTCTGTTCCTCTAAAACACTACTGATGAAAGAAAAAGGGGAAATCAGCTTTGTAAAAGTAATTAGGCTGGTCACCCTGCTTTAGCAGCGGTGGACTAGATGATCCTTCAAACTCTTCCCACTCTGTGATTCTGTTAAATCTATCAGTGATCTGAGGGGAATGCAAAGCCATTCTTGTTCATGTTGCAGAGAATAAAAATGGGAAGTGGACAGATCTGTTGTATAAAGCAGTGCCAGTCATTTGGTAAAAGTTCTCTGAGCATTTAAAAATGGATAAAAGGAAGGTCAATAAACCCAAGGTGCAATTGTAGAGGGCACTAAGGGGATATACCTCAGCAGAGAGCGTTCTGGAAGGGACAACAAATTCTTAATGCATGACCAATTCAAGAAGGAAGTCTCACTGTGGTGTTGTAGCTAACAGAGCTCTAGTAAACTCTGCATTTATAACCAGAGCAATATCACAGAGGACATAAGAGGGTGGTATAACCTTTTCATCCAATATTATTAGAGTATTACAGAGACATGGTAGCCAATTCTGCTGTCCATGCTTCAAAAAAGAACACTCACAAATTGCAATATTGCTCAAATAAATAAATAAATATTTTAAAATATTTTAATTGCTATGTTAGCTGAAAACTACTAAAAGAAATGGAGTATCTTTATTTTTCAATGTCTGTATACAGAATATACTCTGTGCATAATCAGCTAATGGTGTCCCGTGGTTGGAAAGCTGAAGCTAGAGAACTAGAAACTTCAAACCAATACTGAGTGTATCAATCTATAAAAAAGATCTACATGAGGATACTGGTGACAATCACCTGAAAGTTCTTCACAATGATACTGGAACTTTTAAGAGGCAGAAGATAGCTAAGGCACAAGTTACAAATTTAATGAAGAAAGGCTTAATCTGATGTGTGATGTTACAGGTTACATAATATGTTTTATTATAACATTTTCATTATTTTTTTATTTAGTTTAAATTGGTTTTAATTGACTCTTTAATGCCTTAAAGTTGGTGAAGCTGACAGAAAGCCTGTCACAGATTTCAGTGAAGACAGAACATGCACTTCCACAGAAGGATGGGTTGACTGTCAGGGAGTATGCACAATATGTCAACACAACAACTCACCATCTTCATCAGTCTGTACTACAAGTTCTTGGCTTTCTTTCCGTCCTTCAGGATTCATTAGTATTAATTTGATGCTGACATTTGTGTATGGTGATAAGTTAGTGATTGTGTGCTGGGGGTGTGAACTTTCTGTATCCCAGCTTACTTCTTCTCTCACTTGCTCCTGTCCTCCAGCCTGGTAGCGGTAATGGACTGTGAGGTTGTACCGATGGCACCGAGTGACGTTATAGCCAAATGGTTCCCAGCAAATAGTGATCTGTCTGGATTTGATCTCCACAACCTCCAGTTTTCGGGGCCCATGCATTGGATCTGCAAAATTGGCAACAAAATTCAGGTATGATTATATATTCATATTGTAATATGAAACAACAACAGAAATAAGAAGTTGTACAGCTCTACAAACACAATGCATAAGTGGAATCAGAAATTCAGTGCTTCGCCATGCAAATGACAATAAAAAGTATAGGTCTCTGAAAAGCAGAGGAAAAAAAACAAACATAAAAACAAAAACACATTTAGAGAAAGCCGCATTTAGAGAAAGATCACAAGATCAGAGGATGTTAGGAGTTGGAAGGGGCCTTTGGAGATCACTGAATCCAACCCTCCTGCCAGAGCAGGACCATAATCTAGTGCAGGTCACACAGGAACACATCCAGATGGGTGTTTAAAGTCTCCAGAGAAGAAGACTCCACGGCCTCTCTGAGGAGCCTGTTTCAGTGCTCTGTGACCCTCACAGTAAAGAAGCTCTGCCTCATGTTGAGGTGGAACTTCTTGTGCCATAGTTTCTATTAATTGCCCCTTCTCCTATCACAGTTCACAACTGAGCAGAGGCTGTCCACTCCCTCTCGACCCCCAGCCCTCAGATCTTTATAAACGTTGATTAGATCCCCTCTAAGTGTTCTCTTCACCAGACCAAAAAACCTGAAGTCCCTCAGCCTCCCCTCACAGGGCAGTCCTCCAGCCCCTTAATCATCTTTGTAGCCCTCCCCTGGACTCTTTCCAGTAGGTCCCTGTCCCTACTGAACTGGGGAGCCCAAAACTGAACACAAGATTCCAGGTGAGGTCTCACCAGAGCAGAGTAGAGAGGGAGGAGAACCTCCCTCAGTCTGCTGGCCACAATCTTCTTAATGCACCCCAGGATCCCAATGGCCTTCTTGGCCACTAGAGCATATTGCTGTCCCATGGATAGCTTGACGGCCACCAGGACTGCCAGATTCTTCTCCACAGGGCTGCTTTCCAGCAGATCACCTCCCAACCTGTACAGGTGCAATGTATTATTCCTTCCCAGATGCAAGACTCTGCACTTATCCTTGTTGAACCTCATTAGGTTCTCCTTTGCCCAGCTCTCCAGTGTCTTTGATGCAAAATGAAAAACAAACAAAATACCAGAAACTTTTTATGCTTCAACTCAAAGTGTGAGACAGAGTTTAAGCGATGCTTAGCTTTTTCTACCTATCTTGCTTGCAAAACTATATTCAAATATAAATAAATTTCATATTTTTAGAGTGAAATCCTTCACAAGACACTTGTGAAAAGAGAAAGTAATTTTAGGGACAACTTGCAAATACATGGTGATTTTCTCCCAGGACTGTTTATACAATAGAAAAGTGTTAGGAGGTTCCTCAGCTATTTCTGATTCATTTGTTTTGAAGTGAGACTGAAAGCAATTACTCAATCTCCATTTACCCAGGACATTAAGTTAATATCTCAATTCTTTTCAAACAGTCCATAGGGTTCGTTTCCCATAAAAGTTAGTTGTTAATGGCTTCTTCCTTCCTTTTTCTTTTTTTTTTTTTCTTTCCCCTCTTGTTAACCACATCTGATATAAACAGTGCAAATACCTCAGTTTGTAGCAGTGGTTTTGCAAAGAACCAAAAGCAACAGGAGGTACATCAACCAATAGCCTGCTGCTATTGGGAAGCCTGTGCTTCCCTACAGATTTCCCCACTGACAACCAGCCAGAAATCACATCTAACAAAATCATGCCCAGCACCTTACAGCTTCCTACAGACAAGTCCTGGTTTGAGCTAGATCAGAACTAATTCTGTCAAAGGATTTGACTTTTCAGCTAAGCCTTTGTTCAGTGAGGGCACTTTCTCAGGCTCAGGACAGGCTTGCACAGACAGTGGCTGCTTCTAGCAGTGAGAGCACTGATGAGGAGAGATACTGCCCACGGCTGGGCTGCAGAAAGAGTCTGCTTTAGACTTGCTCCTGTGCAGACCAAGAGCTCTGCCACATCTCGTGCCCCACCTTTGGCTGCAGAAAGTCAGAGGTGGCACCAGTGGGGAGAAGCAGACAGGATGGGTGACACTCAACTGACCAACAACGGATTGCATCCCATGGGCAGCATCTTCAGGATCAAGCTGAGGGATCATCAGGGTCAGTCCAAGAGGTCAGTGGTTGGTGTCTGAGGAGGATTCTCTCTGTCCTGCCTTTGATTCTGATCTGTGTGTTCCTGAATCCAGTTCCAGAATGCAGCTTCTGAATATGGTTTGGGACTTCCCCAGTGCGTGCCCCCAGAATCAGTGGTGATAACAGCAACCTCACTGCCAGCAGGGGTTGGGTTCCTTATTGGTTTGTATCTCTTTGTCTCTATGTGATTTTACTGTGCTTATTTCCATCCCAACTGGTTTAGTTTCTTTCCCACCCCATCAGTCTCTCTCTCCTTCCCTTTATCCTCTCTTTTGGAAGGCAGAGGGCTTTGTAGAGAGCATTTGTCACTCCTGTACTGCCTGGCCCAACCCTAATCCTTGACAAAAAGAACCACAGAATCACAGAATCGTAGAATCATAGAATGGTAAGGTTGGAAGGGAGCTCAAGGATCATCTAGTTCCAACCATTGAGGCTGGGAAAGACCTCTGAGATCATCGAGTCCAGTCTATAACCTAACACCACGAATCAAAGATTGTGGTTGACGAAATTAAGTTTTCTTCAGATCTGCTGTTCTTCAGCACTTGAGATAGAAATGTGAACCCAAATTCCCACCATATTACAGCAAAATCACAATCACTGAGCTGAGACATACTGCACATCTTCAAAACATGGTCATTAATAGAGCTATTATACTTATTTAGCAATTATCTGGGGGTTTTCATATTTCAGCCCTCCACAAGATTAAAGACAATGTCTGGTTTTATCCACTGCTTCACTAGTTAAATGCTTATAAGACTTTTAATGAGCCTCTTATACGTAAACAAATTAATATGCATCTTCCCTGTTTTATGTTTATTAATCAACGTGTCTTCACTGGGAACGTTCTAAACAATTTACACAGGATTTCATCTTCTTAGTTTTTAATAAAATCCTGGCATGCTTGAAATACTTGTTCAAAGACCTTATTCATCTTAACTCCTTGAAGAAAAGGTGTTAAGAAATTGCTTGTTCTCTCTAACATCTACAAAGCAGGGTATTTTTTTTCCTCTTTCAGTTTTTCACTTTATGGTTTGCTTCTTTTTTTTTTTTTTTTTAATTGCTACCATCCAAAGTGTTGATCACCAATACAGAATAGCTGCCAACTGGTGAGGAAAAAAAACACAACAACCAACAACAACAAATAAATTCAATGACAGATCTAATCCTGGTCTCCTTCCTAGTGAGTAGGCTGACTGGTAAAAATGTCCTTGCCAAAGAAAAATCACTATAGATCCATTTATGTGTTTCCACGCTCAAATACCCCATCAAAGATCCTGCTGTTTGGATTGTTTAGCTTATTTTCTCTTGCTACAACAATTAAGATCAGTGAGAAATAAACTTCAAAGTTTGACAAGTCATGGGCTTTTCATGTCTTCTGTAAGCATTTGTGTTATCCTTAAGCAATATTCAGAACAGCTCCATGTAGTACTCTAGAGCTGGGGAAGAATGTCTGGAAAACTGCATCATGGAAAAGGACCTGGGGGTGCTGATCAACAGCTGTCTGAAAATGACCCAGTGCGTGTCCAGGTGTGTCCAGGGCAAGAAAGTCAACAGCATCTGGGCATGTAAACAGCAACATTGTGGCCATCAGAACCAGGGAAATCATTGTTCCTCTATTCAGCACTGGTGAGGTTGCAGTTTGAATCCTGCGTGCAGTTTGGGGCACAGCAGTACAAGGGGGACATTGAGGTGGTGGGAAAGGTCCAGAGAAGGGCAATGACACTAGTGATGTGTCTAGAGCATAAGTCTTGTGAGAAGCGGCTGAGGGAATTTGGGATGTTTAGCCTGGAGAAAAGGAGACTGAGAGGAAACCTTGCCCTCTACCATTCCCTGAAACAAGGTTGGAGCCAGGGGAGATTCGTCTCTTCTGTCAAGCAACAAGTCACAGGACTAGAAGAATCAACCTCAAGTTGCACCAGGGGAGATTTAGATTGGACATGAGGAAAAATTTCATCCTCAAAGTGTTTGTCAAGCTCTGGAACAGGTTGCACAGGGCAGTGGTGGAGTCCCCACCCCTGCAGATGCTTCAAAGCTGTGTAGATGAGATACTGAAGGACATGGTTTGGTGGTGACCTAGCAGTGCCTGGTTAATGGTTGGACTTGATACTAAAGGTCTTTTCCAGCCAAAATAAATCTAAGATTCTATTTACTTCTGCATAACTGAGACATAATTTCATGAGAAAGGAGAGGGTTTTTTGGTTTCATTTGAATTTCTAGGCATTTTTTGTTTAGATGAGACTATGAATAGCAAAGGACATTGTGTAACTGTAATTCCATCTGAATGGGCTAAATAGGACTAGAAAACCAACAAAATTGAAGTGACCCTGGCATACAACACTCAGCAGTTGAAGACATCACCTAGGTGCAGGAATAAGGAACAGCTTGCTTAGTTCCACAGTAGGTACATCCAAAAAATTCATCAGGGAGCTGAGACATCATTTTATAGAGCCATAAATCTAATTTGTAGCATTTTAAAACTGAAATCTGGTGGCTGTTGGAAAAAAAAAAAAAAAAGAAGCCAACAAAAAACTCCCACTGCATCGAAACCTATCCAAGATTTCTGCCCATAAGGGAAATATTCTTATGTCATGTTATCTTAATAAAAAGTACAAGTTAGCCCTCTAGTTAAATCTTGAAGTAATTTTTAAGAGCATGACAGACACATTTTCACTTCTAACAAAACAGAGAAGGGAAGAAGGAGATTAGATTGTAAAAGATGAAGACAATACGGCTTTTGTTGATATTCAGAGGATAAATCTCACCAGGCAAAGCAAATACCCTGGTTACTTTGGTTCCTGACATGATTCTGTAGTCTAGAGTAGCAGACAGCTACACAGTTCCTATGTGAATTTCTTGCCATTCATTCAGATATTGTGCAGCTCCATGTCCCACAGCACCACAGCTACATGTCTTTACAATCCCTCCAGTCATGGTGACTCCATCACATCTCTTGGCAGCCTATTCCAAAAGGGCCCTAATGAAATTCCATCTAAATAGAGGGAGGATTTTTTTCTTTCAGGGTGCCAGAGCACTGAAACAAGCTGCCCAGAGAGGTGGTGGAGTCTCCATCGCTGGAGTCATTCAAAACCCACATGGATGCTATCCTATGCAAACTCCTCTGAGCAAATCTGCTCTGGCAGGGGCATTGGACTAGATGATCTCCAAAGGTCCCTTCCAACCCCTATCATTCTGTGATTCTGTGATCTTTTCGTGGAGAAAACATAGTGTGTCAACCACTGGGTCAAGCAGTTAATGACAGCACTTAAAGAAAGGTGGAGGACATTAAAAAAAAACCCTGATATACTGCAGAGAAAGATGAATGAGGTTAAATAATGAAAAATCTTGTATGAGGTACCAGGGGGAATAATTGCTGGTTTATGAGGGATGTTCACTGAAAAACTGAGGCTGACAAAACACTGAAACAGGCTGCCCAGAAAGGTTGTGGAGTCTCCTTCTCTGGAGACATTCAAAACCCACCTAGACATGTTCCTGTGTGGCCTACTCTAGGTAATCCTGGTCTGGTAAGGGGGTTGGACTAGATGATCTTTTGAGTTTCCTTCCAACCCATAATGTTCTGTGATTCTGTGAATATTCCAAAGAGGTTCATCTATGAAAGAGCCTCTGAAGATACAGGCCTGTTCTCCAAAGAATTTATCCATGTTGTGTTCTCAGTCTCACTCATACACTCCCAAAATGGACATGGTTAGTGGAGCAGAGAATGTTTCGTTATTCCGTTCATCAAATAAAATTCCTTCCTGAAATATCACTACTTTTTTTTCTTTCTTTTTCTACCCAATGCTGCTTTTCTTCCATTTATCAGAGATGACTTCATTACAAACTTGGGGATGTCAGTTCTCATCTGCTCTACATAGTTCTCAGTCATACACAATCCAGGTACGTGACAATTGTGAGTTAAGTTCAGCTAATTCATACAGTAACCAAGGAAGAAGGAAACATCTCTAGTTTCAGTAAGAAAAAAAATCCTAAGGCAAATGAGATTTTTTTGGGTGAAAAAAAGCAGGTAGCTCAAACCAGCAATGAAAAACAGCAGTCATTGCAGCAAAAGATAGAAAAACAAGTTAGCACTGAGCTTCTCTGAAGATGCTGTTGTATGCCCCAGAGGAAATATTTGATGTAACGTGGCTCTGAGAGACTAGTTCACCACCTCCAATGCACTGGGAAGTACATAGTCTTCATCAGGAAAGACACAGGATACTTGGGGGAAGAACACTGTTAAAGAATGACAACTAATGAGTGTGGTCTAAAAGGGGAAGCTGAATTAATTATCATAGCAGGATGACAATTTAGCTGATCTCTACAAGATGTTTTTATCACTTTCTCATCTTAAGTTCCCAACATGAAGTGAAAAACCAAGTGGTCTAGAAACTGCTGCTCAGATCAGGAGATCTGCACTAGCTGCTCAGGTAGAATTTGAAGGTTGTTAACCTAGCAATGGTCTGCTCTTGCTACCTTGCATTTGTGATTCTGTGAACTTGGCACCTTCTGCCACTAAACGCTAGAAAACTGTTGTTACCTTGGGGATCTTCTCAATGCTGATCAATATCTAAAGGGTAGGGGGGAAGAGGATGGGGCCAGACTCTTTTGAGTGGTGCCCTGTGACAGGACAAGGGGAAATGGACATGTACTGGAATCTAGGAGGTTCTATCTGAATATGAGGAAAACCTTCTTTTCCCAGAGGGGCTGTGGAGTCTCCTTCTCTGGAGAGATTCCAAACCCACCTGGCCATTGTGATCCTGGGCAACCTGCTGTGGGTGACCCTGCTTTAGCAGGGGGGTTGGACCAGATGATGTCCAGAGGTCCTTCCCAACCACCACCATGCTGGGATTCTGTGACTCTGTGATCAAGAGAGTGACAGATACACAGAAGTGCCATTTCACAGTGCTAATAACAAGAGAAATCACTTTTGTTTAGAGTAGAAGATAAATAAGATTAATATACAATATTCATTATATTGTCTGCAATGTCTATACCTCCTACAACAAAGCTCTTTGCTGAGCCATTGTTTCTGTACTGAATTTAAAAAGGTCCACCTCTAGAGAAGTTTCCAGGTCAGACCTCTCCACTCACTCTGCAGTTCTCCAGATGAACTGAGCTTTTGTCTTTTATGGGGGACCACAACAATGATACGAGGGCTGGAGGCCCTCTGCTGTGACAACACTTTGAGAGATTTAGGGTTGTTCAGCCTGGAGAAGAGAAGAGTCCAAGGAGACCTTCTTGTGGTTTTGCAGGACTTAAAGGGACCTGTAAGAAAGCTGAGGACAGACATTTTAGCAGGGCCTGTTGTGACAGGAGAAGGGGTGATAGTTTTAAACTGAAACAGGGAAGATTTAGGCTAGAAAGAAGAGAGAAATTGTTTACCATGAGGGTGGTGAGATACTCCTGGTTGCCCAGAGAGGTGGTATATACCACATTCCTGGAAACATTCCAGGTCAGGTTGGATGGAGCTCTGAACATTCTGCTCTAGTTGCAGATGTCCCTACTGACTGTGGGGAGATTGGAGTAGACGACCTTTAAAGGTCCCTTCCAATCCAAATCATTCTGTGATTCGACAATTCTCAGTATTCCAGCTGTTTTCTTATGCCTCACTAGTACAAATCATGAGGCAAAAAGGGAAGAGAAGATCTACTGATTCATAGGAGAAGAGTTTTTCATCCCGATGGAGCTCACCGCCTGTCACGCCTGAAGCTGAGCCAGGTACTTCTTCCCAATTCCCCTGCTGGCGCCTGCAGCATTTTTCATCCTGCTCTCCTTCTGCCAGCTTCAGCAGGGTATCGAGCAGTGACGTCTGACAGTTGCAGCTCTGACCTGAGGGACCAGCAAGCCCCGTTCTAGCCCCTGGCACTTTAGCATCCCATTTAATCCGTGATCCTGGCTCCTTCCCTGCTCTGCTCTGTTTTCTCTGAGAATATGGAGCAGAGCCTGACAGACAGGATCAATTTCCATTGCAGCTGCAATTCACAGCTCATTTCTCTGGAACTTCACACTTTACTTCTTACCATAAGCACAACGCTTTTTTTTTTCTTTTCTTTTTTTTTTTTTTTTTAAATTTGCTTTCCCCTTTTCCCCCAGAACTCAATTTCAGAATCAGAGGGGTTACTGAGGTATATTTTAGCATCCTCCTATTGGTCATGGAAACGTGGGTTTAGAATGAAAACTCTGTTGTGAAGTTTTGTTTTTCCAGACCTACTGAAACAAGAGATGAGGAAAGCAGCATCATGGGGATTTTCTCTGTGATACTCCAGTGGCTGCAGACATCTGGTATGTGTTAGATACTATTGGAAAGACATCTGAAACAACAGCAATGAAGAATTTACGCCTTGTCTAGGCAAACTATTAGTGTGGTTTAGCTCTGTAGCAACTCCTGTGGTTTAAATTCCAGACTGGACATTCCAAAGGAAATAAAGGCTGAACAGAATAAGAAAACACACAAATTTAAGATGAAAAGTGAATCATTTCAGATTTAAGGTTGGGCTTGAGGCCCTATCCCTGGAGACATTCAAGATAAGATGTGATAGGGCCCTGAGAAACCTGTTCTAGCTCACTGCAGGGAGGCTGGACAACATGACCTTTAAGGGTCCTTTTCAACCCAATACATTCTGTGATTGTGCATTATCCACTTCACCTCTTTTAAACACAAAAGCTAATTAATGGCAATTAAATGTACAGACTTTACCATAGATTGCCTAAGCAGTCTTGTTCAAATCACTTAACATCTTTTTACATCAGCTCACTCTGAATAAGGTCATGCTACTCAAGCATCATCATCAGAGGGTGTCGTATACAATTTCATAGAAATACTGGAACAGGTTGCCCAGAGAGGTGTTGGAGATCCCATCCTTGGAGACATTCAAGGTCAGACTTGATGGGGCCTTTTTTCATGTGCCACGAACACTCACACTGCAGTGATAGAGACCATAAGCACATATACTCCTCAGATTTGATTCTACATGATAAATCAGGGCTACGTGTGTGATTCAGCAGGCAATTTAAGACACATGCTTTATTTCACAGAATATTAGCATGGTGGGGGTTAGAAGGGACATCTGAAGGTCATCTAGTCCAACCCCCTTGCTAAGTCAGGGCTAAATCCGGGTCACCCAGAGCAGGTTGCCCAGGATTGCAACATCCAGGTGGGTTTGGAATCTCTGTAGGGAAGGAGGCTCCACAAGCTAACAGGTTTCAAAGAAGATTCCTTGTGTTTAAAGTCAAACCCATGCTCTAAGAGTGCTGGGGAATGACTGCAGAGTGACTGAATGACCGCAGAAGATACTCAGTATCTCCTGGAAAGATTTTAAGCTATGGTATTTAAAATTCCTACCAATCATTCACTGTTCCTTGCTAATAGGATTTCCATAAGAACACGTCCCTCCTTCTGCCTTCTGCAAGAATAGATGCCTCCCACAGAAAAGCAGCACTTCCATCAGCCTTCTAAACATACTCCCTGACATGTTAAAAAATGTTGGGATGCAAGCCCTGCAGAGCTTCAGCTCTAATGAGAGAGAGAACTATGAGACAGCAAAACTGAAATGATAGTCACCTGCAATATGAAAAAGGAAGGAGTAATCAATTTTGCAATATATATTATGAGCTGAGAACCAGACTATGCCTGTTTTCCGCTAAGTTAATTCTGGAGGGGGAAAAAAAAGGCTTCTTTTACTTATATGAATTTTTAAATGATTTTCCTATTTTAATTTTCTTTTCTTCTTGTTTAAATTATACCCTTTTAATTATATTCATTTGTCTTTCACAATGAAAACACCCTTGAAAGATGATGAACATGAGTATATATGTATCCTAAAGTCATCAGAATGATAATTATGAGCAACTGTTTGTGGAGACCACTTCTGTGCCATTCCAAGTTCTTCCTGGCTTAGAGCATTGAGAGGAATAAAGAATAAGGGTCATAAAATCATAGAATGCGCCAGGTTGGAAGGGACCTTCAAAGGTCACTTTGTTCAACCCCCCTGCAGCAAACAGGGACATCATTAACATGATTACATTGGTCAGGGTCCCATCAAGTTTAGCCATGAATATCTCCAGGGATGGAGCCTCCCACACCTCTCTGGCTATCTTGTTCCAGTGTTTCACCACCTTTGTAGTAAAGAACATCCTCCTTATGTCTAACCTTAACCTACCCTGCTCTGGTATAAAACTGTTGCCCCTCATCCTATCACTACAAGCCTTTGTGAAGAGTCCCTCCCTAGCTTTCCTGTAAGCCTCCTTCAGATACTGAAATGCTGCTATAGGGTTTCCCCAGACCCTTATTCTGTGTGTTTGTCCCAGCACCTTTACTAATGTGATCAGCATCCACACAAGTCACAAATGGAAAGAAGTCATCATTAGGAAAATACTTCCATGTGAAGAAACACATCTCGGGGCAACCTCACCCTAAAGAGTCTTTGGACTAAACCACTTCCTAGAATCTGAGAACTGGAAGGTTCTCACCTATGGGATGTACCCATACTCAGCCCCTTTTTCCTGCCAAAGATGCTGTCAGCCAACTAGGCAAAACTGAAAAGTGATCATCTCCCAAACTATCCTGCTGTCATTATGGATATAGAATCATAGAATGGTTTGGCTTGGAAGAGACCTTTAAAGGCACAAGATCCAGATACAGGACCTTGAACTTGGCCCTTCCAACCCTTGTCATTCTGTGATTCTGTGACATAATACTGCAAAATTAGAGGTATCCCTAGAGACATTTAAGGATAGATTTGATGGGGCTCTGAGCAACCTGATCTAGTTGGGGATGTTCTTGCTTACTGCAGGGGGTTGGTCCAGATGTCCTTTAGAGATCATTTCTAGCCAATACATTCTATAATTCTGTGATATGGCAGGTCCAGAGGAGTGCCACAAAGAAGATCAGAGAGCTGAAGTACCTCCCCCCTGGGGACAGGCTATGAGGGTTGAGGCTGTTCAGCCTGGAGAAGAGAAGGCCATGAAGAAACCCTACAGCAGCCTTCTGGTACCTGAAGGGGGCCTACAAGAAAGCTGAAGAGGGGCTTTTTACAAGGGCTGGTAGTGACAGGACAAGAGGGAACGGACTGAAGCTGAGAGAGACTTAGATTGGCTATTAGGAAGAAATTCTTTCTGGTAAGGGTTGTGAACCACTGGAAAATGTTGTCCAGAGAAGCTGTGGATGCCTCCTCTCTGAAAGGTCAGGCTGGACAAAGTCTTGAGCAACCTGGTCCAGTGCAAGGTGTCCCTGCCCACAGCAGGGGGTTTGGAACTAGATGATTTCTGAGGTCCTGTCCAAACCAAATCATTCTAGGATTCTATGACTCATTTTCATCTCTTTCTCTCCAATTCATGGCTACACATAACCCACAATGTATGTAGACTTAGATTAAAGACTATGTGATGTTCATAGAATCATAGAATGGTAAGGTTGGAAGGGACCTCAAAGATCATCCAGTTCCAACCCCCTGCCATAGGCAGGGACACCTCCCACTAGTACAGGTCACTTAAGGCGTTATCCAACCTGGCCTTGAACACCTCCAGGGAGGGAGCAGCCACAACCTCCCTGGGCAACCTGTGCCAGTGTCTCACCACCATCACTGTAAACAACTTCTTCCTAACATCCAGTTTGAATCTCCCTTCTGACAGTTTAAACCCATTGCCCCTTCTCCTGTCATTGCAAGACCTTGTAAATAATCCCTCCCCAGCCTTCCTGTAGCCCCCTTCAGATACTGGAAGGCTACTCTAAGGTCTCCTGGAAGCCTTCTCTACTCCAGGCTCCAGAGCCCCGACTCTCTCAGCCTGTCCTCATAGCAGAGCTGCTGCAGCCCTCTGAGCATCTGATCATCTTTGTGGCCCTGTGCCTTCAGGCTGACATTCACAGTTATGATCATCAATAGCACCCTCTTAAGCATCAATAACACCCTGTTAATCATCAGGAACTAATTTTTTAATTATAAGTAACAGCCTCTTCAAGTTAGTAGTGTTCTTAAGTATTCGTTTCTACATGTTTTCTTTCATGACCCAGAGTATTCTGTGATTCTCTGAGACAGCTGATACGAACTTTTCACTTTATAGCAAAATTTAAATCTGAACCAATGCAAACTAAGTCTAATATTTCTTTATGTTGTCATTTTATAGGTACACTCAAAGGGGTGAGTCATTTAAATTCTAATAGGAATATTATTCAAATAAGGAATCAAAGAAAAACACTATTCAATGTAGTTTTTTGTCAAATTACTTACATTAGGTGATTACTCCTCCACAATCAAAATCAGATTTTTAAGTATGAAGGATACAAACAAGATTACCTTCCAAATCTGCAACCCAGGCTTTGGTTGCTTGTTTAAAATGACATACCTAGCTATTCAGTAATCACTTTATAATAACCCCTTTCATTCCTAAATCTACTTAGCCATCAGCCCCTAGTGAGGAAACTGCTGGCAGTGTTTTTTACAACTACACATTAGTTCTACATTTCATGACAAGCTAATTCTAGAGAGTTTGAAAGACAGACAAGCCTGAGTTCTTCAGGTTCTCTTTCTTTTGCCTGAAGGAAGCACACCTCTAACTGAGAAATGAAAAAAGTAAAGTGCACAGACATATACTTTTCACTTCACAGGTATGGCAATGACAATCTATCCCAGCTTCACCCCAGGAACCTCTGTGAATATGTAAATCATTAAGAAACAGAAGACTGTAAGAAATATTTGGCAGAACAGTTACTATGGTAAGAGAGTAAATGAAAGTGCCTTCTTCTGGTAGACCCTACCTTTGGTAGCTAGTTGGATCAAAATGGATCTTTGAGGAAAATCAGAATCAAATGACCTATGTTCATAGAATCATAGAAACACAGAATCACAGAATCATAGAAACATAGACTCATAGAATGGTTTGGGTTGGAACAGACCTCAATGGTCATTTAGTTCCAATCGTTCTTGTCCTGAGTAGGGGACACATTCCACTAGATCAGGTTGCTCAAGGCCCTGTCCAACCTGGCCTTGAACACTTGCATGGAGGGGGCATCCACAAGTTCCCTGGGCAGCCTGGTTCACAGCTTGACTTCCTTTTTGGGGAAGATTTCCTAACAGCAACACTAATCCTCCCCTGGTGCAGCTGATCTGACACACAGATACATTTACCCAGTCCTGTACCTCCACACCTGTGGCAGCCTTCAGAAGCTGGCACAGGCCACAGACTTCTAGACCAATTTACACAGTATGCAGCCCAGATGCTGCTCCTATTTGTGAAGCCACAGGCAAGACAAAGGAAGCAGAAAGTCTGAGGAATTGCTCTTGTGACCACCTACCTGCCTTCCTCACACAGTTACAGCAGCATTGTGTTTGCTGAACACAAAACCATTTGTAACACAGGGTCAAGAGAGAGACTTCCAGACAGAGTGAGAGGTGGTGCAGGCCCACAATTAAATGAGAAGAACATGCAGAGTTTGACCATCCACCATGAACAGAGGAAATAGCACTGTCCTAACAAACATTCTTCTGCTCAGTGGTCAAAACATGGGAACAGTATGAACATTAAGAAGTTCTCAGGTGAGGGAAAACCTTTTCTGTAGCCTGTTTTCCTGGAAACAGCTGTAATACATTGTGGCAGTTTGAGGGGTCTCAGTTTCCCTTCAGAAAACTACAGAGACCAAGTCCTGTCCCAGGAGACAGACCTGCTCGTCCCAGGATATTGCAGTGTTGTTATTCTGTTCTGCTTTCACAGCTTGTGAGGCAGTGTCTGGCTGATATCTTGTCTCTTCTCTTCTCCTCCCTGCCTTTCCTCCCCTCGCTTCTCTCCAGGCAGAGCTGCCCTCAGTTGTCTCATACTGTGTGTGTGGGAGATGGCTCCTGGCTGGCAGCCAACTCTGAGCTGCGTCATGAGGCCTGCTGAGCCCTCATAGGCCTGAGCTGGGGAGGGCAGTTCTGGCCTGCTCTCAGGCCTGCTGGGGTGGGGCAGGCGTAGAGGATTCTAGAAGGTCTTAGTC
>WBNM01045787.1:3800-24214 GCA_013399055.1 Ramphastos sulfuratus
TTTCTTTCTTTCTTTCTTTCTTTCTTTCTTTCTTTCTTTCTTTCTTTCTTTCTTCCTTCCTTCCTTCCTTCCTTCCTTCCTTCCTTCCTTCCTTCCTTCCTTCCTTCCTTCCTCCATTTATTTATTTATTTATTTGTTTGTTTATTCATCATTGCTGCCTGGGAAGAAAGCAAGAGAATTATTGGTCTTTTGAAGATCCTCTCCCTATCATTTCAAACCCATTCTGAGGCACTTGCTGGCCAATTAAAATAATCTCTCCCTTGGAAAGCCAGTGCTTGTCAGAGTTAAGAATGAAGGCTTCTTTCTACTACATCCATTTTCCCCATTCATTCATTTACATAACTCCCTCCACCCATTAATCAAGTGCCTGTAGGCATATCTCAAGAAAAAAGAGCACGGCCATAAAAATAAAGGCAGACATTTCTAGTTATAGATGAACCTTCCACATGTTGTAGATCTGTCTCAGGAACTTATCTCGGTTTATCTCCACCTGTTTAAATTGGAAAACTCACAAAAATCCATCTCCTGTGAGATTTCTAAGCTTTCTTGATTTCATCTGGGTCAGAGCTGCCACAGGAGATGCATTTCTTACAGCACTTTTGAGCTGCTGCCAGGGACAGGGAGTGCTGGACTGTGCCACTTAAAAAAAAAAAAACAAACAACAAAACCAAACCAAAAAAACTAAAAGAAAGAAAAAAAGAAAAGAAAAATAGGAAAAAAAAAAGTTTTCTTTGAAAAGCCACCAAATTTTATAACCTCTTTAAAAAAAAAAAAAAAAGGGGGCCTAGTTCAGTCTCAAGTATGATTAAAAGAGCTGCCCTGATTTATTGGTGTCAAAGCAAAGTATGTTTGGGTAAGATATTGTTTTGCAATGGAAAAAAGTGTCAGTGGAAGCACTGCTTGGACTGCATGAGAACAAGGCCTTAAATTTAAGAGCCTTTAATACTGGAGAAAAGACAAACTGCTAAAAACATTGTAACTGGAAGCTCTCTTAGCTTAGGGAGTTGTGAAGTCAACCTCAGTAACATGCAGGGTTCTGCTGGTTAAATAATAGATTATATTTGCCTGCTTTGTGCCTCAAGTTTGCTTCTGCAAAGCAAAAAGAGAAGAAGTTTCCCATTCCTACCCCACCAGGAGTGCTGAGCTATGAATATGGAGTGCTGAGCTATGAATATGGAGTGATGGTTTGGGGAATGTTTCACAAAGAGAAGCTTTCTGCATATGTGAATTTAATAAGAGGAAAGGTCTTCAGTTAGCAATAGGATGAGGAGGAATGGGTTTAAACTGGCAGAGGGAAGATTGAAACTGGATGGTAGGAAGAAGTGAGGGTAGGGAGACGCTGGCACAGGTTGCCAAGGGAGGTTGTGGAGCACAGAATCACCCAATGTGGAGCACAGATCACATTGGGTGATTCTGTGCTCCACAGCCTCCCTGGAGGTGTTCAAGGCCAGATTGGATGAAGCCTTGAGTGACCTGTTCTATTGGGAGTGCTACCAGGATGTGTCTACCAGGCACAACTGGAAAATCAAACGTGAGTGAGTGGTGATGCAGGGGAGTCAAGCCTGCTGTTAATAAACAGATCTGTTTCAGCTTGTACTTGTCCCACCAAAAGAAAAATATTTATCCTTCTAAAGCATTAATAACAGGTGAACCCCTGTGCAGAGAGAGACCTTACTAAGACTCATGTCCTTCCTGAAACTATCATCTTCATCTTCCCTCAAGACGTGCAACTGAGGTAACTTCTGGCTTTAGATCTGCTTTATCATAGAATCATAGAATCACAGAATCACAAAACCACCCAGGTTGGAAGAGACCTCCAAGCTCATGCAGTCCAACCTAGCACCCAGCCCTAGCCAATCAACCAGACCATGGTGCTAAGTGCCCATCGAGGCTTTTCTTCAACACCTCCAGGTATGGTGACTCCACCACCTCCCTGGGCAGCCCATTCCAATGCCAATCACTCTCTCTGGCAAGAACTTCCTCCTAACATCCAGCCTAGACCTCCCCTGGCACAACTTCCCTGGCTGTGTCCTCTTGTTCTGTCCCTGGGTGCCTGGCAGAAGAGCCCAACCCCACCTGGCTACAACCTCCCTTCAGGTAGCTGTAGAGAGCAATGAGGCCTGCCATGAGCCTCCTCTTCAGCAGGCTGCACACCCCCAGCTCCCTCAGCCTCTCCTCACAGGGCTGTGCTCCAGGCCCCTCACCAGCCTTGGTGCCCTTCTCTGGCCACCTTCCAGCACCTCAACATCGCTCTTGAGTTGAGGGGCCCAGAACTGGACACAGCACTCAAGGTGTGGCCTGACCAGTGCTGAGCACAGGGGCAGAATAACCTCCCTTGTCCTGCTGGCCACACTGTTCCTGATCCAGGCCAGGATGCCATTGGCTCTCCTGCCCACCTGGGCACACTGCTGGCTCATGTTCAGCCTACTATCAACCTGCTATCATTCTTTGAGATGCCACTGAAACTATGGCTGAGGCCCTTAACAAGGTGAAAGTAATAGCAAGTGTATATATATTTAATTTGGTCAACTTCAGGATAAAAATGATAAGTAAAAATCAAGCCTAACATGAAAAACTGGGCTGGGATTAGCAGAGTCCTTCTGCAGCTATATACACATCTCTTCTAGCAGACATTCTCCCTGTCCCACTTTTGGGTAACTACTCTGCATCAAAATGCTCTGGACACCAAAAACAAAACAAAACAAAACAAAACAAAAAAAAAAAAAAAAAAAAAAAGGTGGCCCTCATTTTCTAAGTTTTATCAGTGTTTATCTTGGGTGAACAAAATTGTCTTCTGCCTTGAGATGTTTAATGATTATTTGAAAGCAACTTGATGAATAGAAGAGCGTGTACTCCCACTTGGGGCAAATGTATTTTTGGAGTGATTCACGTAATTAATCTTTGTCTAAGTGGAATGCATTCATTTCTCCTACTGCTGCTGCTGACCCTACTCCTGCTTCTTCTCCTAGGTTAGATGGTTCTGCTCCAGAGGCATATTTGCTGATTAAATTGGCCTGCGACTGCGTACGGAGCTTATGTCACCACTACCCAAACCATCTCTTAAAGAACAGTGAGTCCTTGTTTTTTACAGATATTTATAGAATCATAGAATGCTAAGGTTGGAAGGGACCTCAAAGATCATCTAGTTCCAACCCCCTGCCATAGGCAGGGACACCTCCCACTAGTACAGGTCACTCAAGGCCTCCTCTGACCTGGCCTTGAGCACCTCCAGGGAGGGAGCAGCCACAACCTCCATGGGCAACCTGTGCCAGTGTCTCACCACCCTCACTGGAAAGAACTTCCTCCTAACATCCAGTTTCAATCTCCCCTCTCTCATTTCAAACCCATTGCCCCTTGTCTTGGCATTGCAAGACCTTGTCAACAGTCCCTCCCCACCCTTCCTCTAGCCGCCTTCAGATATTGGAAGGCTACTCCAAGCTCTCCTGGAAGCCTTCTCTTCTCCAGGCTGCAGAGCCCAAACTCTCTCAGCCTGTCCTCACAGCAGAGCTGCTGCAGCCCTCTGAGCATCTTCATGGCCCTCCTCTAGACCCGCTCCGACAGTTGCATGTCCTTCCTGTGCTGGGGGCTCCAGAACTGTACACAGTGCACTCCACATTCAATCAACTTGTTATTTCTAGACTTTACTGCAGTTTAAAAGCCTCTCTGTCCTTACCAGTGCTCAGTGACACAAAATAAACCTGCGTATTAAGGAAGAAAAAAACCCACCACATAGCGCTTGTCAAGTCGCACTAAGGGACAGAAAGGAATGGAATGAGTGCCTTAGGGCGGACCAGAAGCACTGTCTGCAGCACAGCTATAAAAGGGAGCTGTTTGCTATTCGCGAGTGTTTCACTTGTAGCCAGAACTTCATTTCTGAGAGCGCTGCTGCCCACAGCAGTATGCAGGCGGCAGGGGCCCCCCAGCACGGCAGGGGCTGCCGGTGCCGGTGGGCTGCAGACGTGTAGCAAGAGATGGTTCATACCCTGCAGAACGGACAGTGTCAGGAGGGGGAAGGGGAACAAAGCAGAGGAAGCGATTTCCCGCAGTCGCCTGCTGCTTCTCAGCGGGACCAGTCACTAAACCCCGGGGTTAGCCTCACGTTTGCCTCTCGCGACCCCGCTGTGGGCTGCCCGACATCCCCGAGGCTGCCGAGCTGCTAGTGCCGAGCAAGGTGCCTGGTGCCATTTTCCTCCCTCCTTCTCCTTCTCCTTCTCCTTCTCCTTCTCCTTCTCCTTCTCCTTCTCCTTCTCCTTCTCCTTCTCCTTCTCCTTCTCCTTCTCCTTCTCCTCCTTCTCTTCCTCCTCCTCCTCCTCCTCCTCCTCCTCTTCCTCCTCCTCCTCCTCCTCCTCCTCCTCCTCCTCCTCCTAGGCTCTGGGGACCGCGTCGGGGACGCAGGCAGAGCCAGTACAGCCTCTGCAGCGCTCGATGGACTGAAGTGCTCCAAGTTCCTTTTTTAGTCAAATGGCTTTGTCTCGAAAGCGCTGCGGAGTGGAGCGGAGCTGCTCGCCCTGGCTGCCCCCTCCCTGCGCTCGGCGCGCTGGAGGTGCCGCCCAGCCTGCCCGAAATAGCCCAGGGAGGGAGCATCCCGCGGAGGGAGCATCCCGGGGAGAGAGCATCCCAGGGAGGGAGCATCCCAGGACCCCACAGCCCGTACCCCAGCCAGAGCCCCAGCCCGGCACTGAGCCTGCCCAGCATAGCAGCCTGTCCTCCCCGCTCCATCAGGTGCCGCTCTGCTCAGGGCTGGTGGAAGCATTGCTGCTTTGTTCATTTTAAGTGTGGCACGCAAGGAATGGGCAGAGACCATCAACATTTTTTTTTTTTTGGCCAAGAATAACAAATAACTTGTGTGCAGCTGTAAAACACTACACTCAGGGCAGGATTTCACTGGCTGCCAGGATAAAGAATTCTGCACAGTGTCATCAGTTTCTTCTGTACCCAGTTTTGCCTTTTCTGTGCCTGCCCTGAGCAGCCTGTGCTGCTGCTTTTGGGGCATGGCCAGGGTGCTGGAAAGGAAAAGGACCCAAAGTAATTATGGAAGCTCCAGTACCAAGTTTGGTTATGCTCCATTCCCAGTTCTGATGTCTTTCAATCTCCACAAAGGCTTTGGCCTTTAGTCTTTGCCAGTATTCCACCTCACATACAAATAATTTACTTGCCCAAGTACATTCTCCAGGTGAGAGACAGCTTGAAGTGGAGATGACAAGTGTCAAATTTGCCCTGAGCAGATGTGCACAAGCAAGGCGTTGGGCAGAAGGAGGGAGAGAAGTGGTTGGCCTGGGAACAGAGCAAGTTAAAGGGGACTTAGGAAACAGCAGAGAAGTCAGAGAGGTAGTGGAAGCTAACAAGTTGCTAATCAGGCTGATGAAGAATGGTTGGAAATTAATAAAGTGATCAGTAAGCAGGAGAAGAGTTGGAAAGAGGATGTGGAAGTCTGCAAGGACACAAGGAAGAGCGAATATGAGGCAGGGGTGAAATCTGGGTGGAGAAGACAAGGCTGGTTAAGAGCTGAGGCTGGGATGAGGGCGAGGTGTTTAGAGCTGCAGGTAAGGAAAGGCAGACTTGTATTCAGAAGTTTGATGAACTCACCTGTTGCCCATCAAGTGGTGGTTTTCACCAATGCCTGCTTTTAGGTCCAGCACTCCTGGCTCAGCCCTGAGCTCTGCTGAGGGATTTCTGTCTCTCCCTGACATTTTCATTGGCCATATGCATCTCTGCCAGCATCTGGGACAGATGTTTGTGCACACACTGTCTGGGACTGTGGGTATGGTGCCAAATGTGAGACAGTGTCTTGGGGAAAACTGTGTTGCATGATGATATAATCCTTGGTGATGTGTCAAGGTACTGCAGAGTGCTGAGGAAGGCTTTGTCTTTCTTTAATTATTTCTTTCTGTAGGTCTTCTGTCACCTTCTGTGGCTTTGCTCTGGTGCCAGATCCTGGAAGAAGGATGTCATCTGTCAAATTCCTCTTCCTGCCTGATGGGAGGTAACTCTGGGACTTCAGAGCTAGGCAGGATGGTCCCATGATTAAAGCCATGCATTTAAATGCTGTCCCAAGGAACTGGATTTGGTTTCCTCAGTTACCTGAGCTAAACTCTTTCAAGATGACTGCTTCTGTGGTTTTGGCCAGGGGCTGGTTTTGCAGACAGTGTATTCCCAGTTGCATTGGATGTTAACGTGAGTTGGATTTTGTGTGTGCAAGCAGTCTGAGAAATGAGTTTTCTGGAGAGTTTGGACACTCCAAAATCAGTAATTTTTTTTTTTTTTTAAACTTTATCCTGATTATTTCTTCCCCCTCTCTATTTTCACACCATGTGATGTAGCTGCAGGAGTACTTATGTTGCTTTTGAATGGCCCAGTAATGAGAAGTACAGAAAACCCATGAGGCTATGAACAAGTCTGTCTTATGTGCTCAAGTAACAGGCAGTAAGAGATGGTGCAATGCAGCAAACAGCAAGTAGAAAACCAAACAGAAATCATTAAAATGTATCCTCCACTCTGTGCAAATGGGGGGGCCAGAAAACATTGAGGGAAATCTTTGTGAATTTAGCTGCTGTTGCTGAGGCTCCAATTAAAGTAAAGATGGTGTTTGTGCAAGGTTTGTAAGCTTGTTCATGTGAATTCCTGTGCTGTTGCCCAGGTAAGGTCTCTGAGCTGCTCAGCTGCCACGGGGCCTGAGGGAGCTGTCAGATGAAGTTGCCAAACCACTGTCCATCATATTTGAAAGGTGATGGCAGACTGGTGAAGTTCCTGCTGACTGGAGAAGGGCAAACATAACACCCATTTTCAAGAAGGGAAAAAAGGTTGACCCTGAGAACTACAGACCAGTCAGCCTCACCTCTGTGCCTGGCAAGATCATGGAACAGATCCTGCTGAAAGCTCTGTTAAGGCAAATGGAAAACAAAGCAGAGGTGATTGGTGGTACCCAGCAATGGCTGCACCAAGGGCAGATCTTGCCTGAGGAATTTAGTGGCTTTTTATGATGAAGTCACAGCGACAGTGGACAAGGGAAGGGCAACTGATGGCATCTACCTGGACCTGAGCAAGGCATTTGACTCTGTCCCACATGGCATCCTGGGCACCAAGCTGGAAAAGCATGGACTTGATGGGTGGAGTACTGCNTGCTGTGAGGCCAGGCTGAGAGAAGGCTTCCAGGAGACCTTAGAGTAGCCTTCCAGTATCTGAAGGGGCCTACAGGAAGGCTGTGGAGGGACTATTGACAAGGTCTTGTAATGACAGGACAAGGGGTAATGGGTTTGAAGTGGCAGAGGGAAGATTTAGACTGGATGTTAGGAGGAAGTTGTTTGCAGTGAGGGTGGTGAGACACTGGCACAGGTTGCCCAGGGAGGTTGTGGCTGCTCCCTCCCTGGAGGTGTTCAAGCCCAGGTTGGGCGAGGCCTTGAGTAACCTGTACTAGTGGGAGGTGTCCCTGCCTATGGCAGGGGGTTGGAACTAGATGATCCTTGAGGTCTCCTTCCAACCTTACCTTTCTATGATTCTATGATTTCTATGATTTATTCTGATACCAGGTGCTGTGTTACACTATGAAGAGAAGTCACTTGGTGACAGGGTAACTTCTACTTGCTTAGGGGGATGATGACATTACTGGGCCCTGTATTTGAAGCTGGACCTCTCTGGACCCTGCTGGGAACATGAACTGTTAACCTGAATGCTCATTTTGTAATGTTTTCCCCTGAATCAGTTTAAAAGCATCTCTGTTACTGCTTATTTGTTGTAAAGGGTGGGGGGGAAACACCACACAGGACTCAACAAGAGAATTTTCTTTATGATTTCAGTCCCTCATTAGAAGGTTTATGATCAGGCTTTGGGAAAGTTTTCCTTGAATTATTTTAAGGTTCTAATGATAAAAACCTCGGGGAGGTCATGCACATGGGGGATTTAATACCCATTCAGAACCATCTGGCATTGGATTACATGCAGAGAAAGAAGAAAATCTGGCAGTAATATTCATCTCCATTAACTTAGAATACAGGCTGATATGATTATAGCAGAGAAAATACTCCTTCACCAGGAAAAGCTCTTAATAGACCTGAGCTAAATTGGTTTATAAAACCGAAGACTTCTTGAAGAGTGGATCTGCTCTCTCACCAACTGAATGTGCTTTAGCTTTTAATATGCATTTAGGATCTCTTTAACCTTGACAACTATTATGTTGAGGTATAAAATATTTCTGGGGTGAAATATTGTAGCTCCTGACTTACGCCGAGTGAAGTCTTAGTAGTGTAGGTGTAACGCTGGAGTAGAGAATGCTTCCTTCTCCCTCTTTTCAAAAGCACTGTGTTCAGTGTGCTGGTGACATCCCCAGCAAAACTCCCACAGTGGGACAGTGGTGAGTAGTTAACCTGCCCTTTAATCATTCCTCCAGGACCCTGAACCAAATGCTGAAGCCTGCAGTTGGACTGAGGAACAGTAGTGAGGGTGTTTGGTGTAAACCAAACAAGAACAACACAGGGGAGATGATTGCTTCTCATCTAGATTAACTTTCACCCTGACTGCTGGGCAGGCTCTCTTTGCCTCCTTGTCGTGGTAGGCCTAAACAAACCTCTTGGGCTTGTACATGTCCTGGCTTATGCAGACATGTTTTTCTGCTCTCTCTCCTTCTGTTCTGGGGAGAGCAACCGCGGGAAAAGGGACAAAGGACCTGGCACCACTAAGTCTGGGGTCCGGGGTCTGTCCATCACCTGCGGTAAACAGGGCGCACATGATTGCCTTGTGCAGGGCCTGTGATCTGCCCAAAAAAGGATAAAGCAAGCCTATGGCTTCACCCAATATGGCCAAATCTTGGCTAACTGCCACTTGATTGGCTATCTCGTGTCCAAAGGTCCAATTGATCTTCTGGCTGTGTTAATAAAAGGAGCAGGGAACACGGGGTGCGTGCCTTCCGCCATTACAGGTGCCTGCTTGCATCCTGCCTGCTGCCTCCACGCATTCGCCAGCGTGATACCGTGAGACATCCTGCCTGTAAGAGCCTGCTGNTGCTCATTACTTCTTTCATCATTTTCATCTTGTCATTCCCCAGCAGCACAAAGGCATCTCCAGAGACAGTTTCTCTCTGCCCTCCAAGTTTTCTTCTCTTCCCTCCTCTCCCAGCTGGGCAGAGTGAGCGCAGATAGCTCCTTCAGATGATGTTATGATTTGTTTGCTATGTGGAAAGCAAAACCATATGGAAGACAAGAAAAAGCCATTTATCTCAAAGACTATTGAGATGTGAACATCTCACATTAAGGTTTCAGTTCAGCCAGGCTTACTTGCACATGTTGCTGTCATCTCTTTCCACTAGAACAGAGATGGACTCCTGCATCAACCAAAACAATCCTCTTGGCTTGTCATCTGCTTTGTACATAGCATGGCCCTTCATGAAACATTCAAAGGCAAAGAGGAAAAATAATCTTATTATGTCTTTTTCTTTGTTCTGAGAAGCCACCTGTGCCAGCCTCCCCTTTGGAGACTGCTATCTGGCAAAGGAAATTGTTATCATCTTGAGACAGGGCTGTAGTTCAGTAAAAGCCATGTGCATCAGGCTTGGCAAAGGGAAGTTTGTTCTGTGTTCACTAATTAGATGCTTCTCCCTGAGTGGCTGAGAGAATATGATATTATTCAATTAATAGCTTCTTTAAGACAGGGAGACCAGAGGATGGAGTCCCAGTGGTGTCAGTTGGGCAGCCAGTTAAGGGGCAGCAAGCACAGTGCCTGGCCAAGGACACTGCTCTGAAGGGCCTCAATGCTTCCTCAGATCACAGCATCACAGGATGTCAGGGGTTGGAAGGAACCCAGAGACATCATTGAGTCCCCTGCCACAGCAGGACCAGACAATCTAGCTCAGGGCACACAGGAACACATCCAGACAGGCCTTGAAAGGCTCCAGAGAAGGAGACTCCACAACCTCTCTGGGCAGCCTGTGCCAGTGCTCTGGGACCCTTTCAGTCAAGAAGTTCCCCCTTGTGTTGAGCTGGAACCTCCTGTGCTGCAGCTTCCATCCATTGCTCCTTGTCCTATCCCAGGCGGCAAGTGAGCAGAGCCTGTCCCCCCCCACCTCCTGACCCCCAACCCTCAGATAGTTATAAACATTGATTAAATCTCCTCTCAGTCTTCTCTTCTGCAGACTAAGCAGCCCCAGGTCCCTCAGCCTCTCCTCACCAGGCAGTGCTCCAGTCTCTTAATCATCCTTGTAGCCCTTTTGTTGGACTCTCTCCAGCGGATCCCTGTCCCTCTTAAACTGGAGATACCTGAGGTCCTGGGAGCTTTGGCAGCTGGTGGTGGTTGACAGAACATAAGGCATTCTCTTTGTCATCTTTGTGGCTCTGAGCTGGCCACTCTCAGGCAGTGTTCTAGTCCCCTAATCATCCTTGTAGCCCTCCAGCAGATCCCTGTCCCTCTTAAACTAGAGAGCCCAAAACTGAAGGCAGTACTCAAGGTGAGGTCTCACCAGGGCAGGGTAGAGTGGGAGGAGCACCTCCCTTGATCTGCTGGACACACTCTTCTTAATGTGCCCCAGGATCCCACTGGCCCTCTTGGCCACAAGGGCACATTGCTGTGCCATGGATGTTCTCCACCAGCACTCTCAGGTCCCTCTCCACAGGGCTGCTCTCCAGCAGATCACCTCCCAGCCTGTACATTTTATTACTTCTGCCCAGGTGCAGGACTCTGCACTTGTCCTTGTTGAACCTCATTATGTTCCTCTGTGCCCAGCTCTGTCTGCCCAGGTTGCACAACCTTCAGCTGTATCAGTCAAGCCTTCCAGTTTGGTGTCATCAGCAAACTTGCTGAGCAGACTCTCTGTCCCCTCACCAATGTCAGATGAGGAAGATCTCAAGCACGTAATGAGGTGTTCCGTGCTCCTTACTGATGTTGTCTCCCTGCTTCCTCTCTGTGGCCCCCACATCAAAACAAAATGACAACTCATTTGATTTGAGGTGAAAGCCTCCATCTTTCACACTCTGGAGAAAGAAGAGATAGGGAAGTCTTCTGAGACACAGCTCTGGTGGATGTCCTGCAGCATCTGCTGGTACAGTTCTGCTTTCTTCTCTGAGGCTGTAACATATTCGTTGACGGATTTATGCTGCAGTTGGAAAGCAGAACCCAGGACAGCCTGTTCTCTGGCTTCATGCTATAAACATAAATACACTCACACAGAAAGAACCAGATACAAATGCCTATCTGCACTAGGATTTTATTATCTCTCTAAAATGGTCCTGAAAGGGAGCAAGAGGCTGACAACAAAGAGAAGCGCTCAAACAGGAACCAGAGCAACAACGAGCAAAGGGCAGGAGACCGCTCTGAGACCATGCAAGCAAGAGCAAGCAGTTAGTGGCAGGTATCAAAGTGGCTGTTGGAAAGAGCAGAGGTTTTCCTCCGAGGGCTCTTCTTTAGAGCAGGAGCTGCCATCGGATCACGTCGGAGTCTGAAGTGCATTTTTTTAACACGAGGAAAACTTCTTCCCCTCTGCAGTTTTGAGGGCTGCAGAATGAGTTGCTAAGTTAATGACAGGCTCTTAAATTAACTTGTGTTGTGGAGCAGTGAAGCGAATAAGGTGGAAGAAAAGGGAAAAAAAAAAACCGAGGGCAAGCAATTATGTTTAAATAAACCTCACCCACTGCGTTATTAGAAACTACCTGAGAAGAGCTTTTGCCCGTGTTAAAGTCGTCTTCCAAACGAGTTATCCCAGCACTCCCGTGTGAGAAACCGAGTTTGCAAAGTGTGGGAAACACTGAGTAATTCCAGGCTGGCAGTGCTGAGTTCCCAGCTGCTTTCTCACAAAGCCCTCCCATTCGGATCCTGGCTTTGTTGTTACTTTGCCCCGATACGGTGAGGGGCTTGCGGCTACACGAGATCCCATGTGCTGAACAAGCCAAGGTGGGGTGGGTAAAAGGGGGAGTAGGAAAGAAAAGATTGAAAGACATTCGCCATCTTTCAGTCACTGCTCTTGGAGCACTGCTCAAGCTCTCATATTTTGAATGCTTCCAGCTGTTCTCCACTCCCTCAGAGATATCATCAGAAAGTAGTCGCTTACACTGAGATTACTTTAATGATATCAAAGGGTGTGGAAGAAGGCTGCTAATTAGTAAACCCTCAAGGTACAAAGATATAAATAGCCCTGGAGCAGTGAACACAGATCCAAATCTGCAGTCTTCCATTATCTTGGGATGAAAGCATTATGTGCAGGCTGATTCCACTGGAGAAGAGTGATTGAACTTCCCTGTTGATCTGAGCAGCAGGCAGGGCTTGTTTTGATTGATAAAGCTGCTTGTCAGATTGTGCCGCTTATTGTCAATTCATCAAGGCACCTGCCAAGCCTGAGCCAGGAGCAACAGTAGCAAGAACTTAATCTGGGATGAGCAATCCTTTTGGAGGGAAACTGCTGGGTTGTGCTTTTACTTATTTAAATAAATAAATAAGTCAGCACCCATCCCAACGTCCTTTGCCAAAAGCTGAAATGCTTTTGGGGTCCAGCCAGAAGGCAAAACTTGTCACGAGCAGCTGAAATTCATCAGCTAAGTGTCCGCTCTTAAAATGAGCCTATCCTGCCCAATATGGCCATGGCAAAGGGGAAATGTCAGGGCTAGGAGGGATGGAAATTTCAGCATTGCCAATTCCTGATATCTCTGCATCCTCAGGAGCCACATCCCTCATCTCGCAGCACTAGCAACAGTTCATTTGCTGTCTTCCAGCTCAGATGCAACTGGCAGAGCAGGCAGCTGCTCTTAAATGGCCCTCCTGTATTTTGGTGCAATTTACTGTACTCTTCCACACATTGTTTTCTGTAGGGATTACTTAAGGGTTTCTTTTTTTTTTTTTTTCTTCAAGTCCTGTGCTGTGTCTGTTGAGCACAACACAAACCAGCCGCTGGCAGTGGTTTGACAGCACTATCACCCCGTGATAAACTTGGAGAACTTGGTTTTAAAGTGAAGGTTGTCTTCAGGGGAGAGGGGGAGGAAAGCACAAAATCTAAACCAAGCTTCCCTTCAAAATACCAACCCAGCCATAAGCGTGGACTTGCACAGCTGTTCCCAAGGCAGGGTTGGGAGCACCGCACGTACAGAGCACTTCTGCAGGACCACACAAGTTTACTGCTATTCTTAAATCTCAGCCTCGCAACTGGGAAACTCCTGCCAAGTTGTTTGAGACAGTGGCACCTGGGAAGTATTATATGAGTCTGTATTGCATCATGAGAACCCTATTTGCACTTAATTACACATCTCCCTCTCCCCCCCCCCCCCAATATAACAAGCGAGACAGATGCTGCGTCTACAAAGTGAGAAAGAAACACAATTTTTAAGTGGAATCTGACAGGCAGAAGCCTAAGAGGAGGCTTCAGACAAGATCCCAGCAATGAAGATCCTGACAGTATTGCACAGTTCAGACTGGTGAATATCAGTGCTGTCTGTAGCAGTGGTTCCCATGTATCCTAATGCAGCTAGGATTTCAACAGGTTGTCTTGGACTCCTGCCTCCTTGTGATGAGATGCTGGAGGACAGGTTTTCACCTCCCTTCTTTCTCTTGGTCCTTCTCTGTGAGCCCTCTGCCTGACGTAAGTCTGGACATTCTATGATCCTATGATCCCTGGAGGTGTTTAAAAGGAGCACTTAGTGCCACGGGTTAGTTATTTAGAAGGGTTAGGTGATAGGTTGGGCTCAATGATCTCAATGGTCTTTTCCAACCTGGTTAATTCTGTGATTCTGTGACATTACCTTCACAGACCTCCTTCCAGGTGCTGGGTAAGATACTCATCATCACAGCCTTTCCTAAAGCATGTTAAGATTCCTGTCAAGGAATGAACCCTGCCTCTGGATTTGGGGAGTAGATTAATAGACACCAACTGAGCTAAGAGATCTTTCAGCACAGGCTGTGCCTCCAGGATGGGTGACGGAGAGGCAGGAAAGCCTCACACCAGCTCTGCTGGCCCACAGCATGTAACAGCAGCATCACTGTGCTGTGTTTAACAGGAGCAGATCCCCTGTAAACAGATGCAGCTGGTAGGTGGGCGCAGATCCATGGCCGGCGAACACCCGGCCGAAGCCTGGCGTGTTTATTCCCAGGGGTGGCTGGAAGGCATTCCTGCTTTGGAGGACAATCCCAGGGTGTCCTTGTGACAAATGCATAAATCAGCCTTTTTAAAGTAATTCATGGGAAGAGCAGGTCTACAGGAATGTTTCTAGCTTGGGCTCATTCCTCACAGACTTGCTGTTGTGTGTACTTAGGGGCTTTACCCTTTTATCCTCCCCTCTTTACACGTCAAATCCTCCATCCCCTGCCATGTAATCCAAGGCAGGAAATTTCTTCTCTGTTTACATCAGGCCATGGTAATGCAGTCACTAATCTGGCACAAGCTTGGGCTGCTGTAAGGGGGTGACCCTCTTCCCATTGCCCTTTTCCCCCCCTCTCCCTCACACTGGTTCTGCGATCCATGGGTTTGGGCTTTAATTCTTTAAAGGTTCTTTAAAGAAGTCCCAGGAAATATGGTGGAAAATTATATTTATCAGATGTGCTATAGTCGAGTGAAGAAAGTGAATGGTCCTCTACATGCAGAAAATGCAAATTTAGCAAGGAAAGTTTCGGGGGGACAATCCTCTCCACATTGGCCTTTTCCAACCCTCTCCCTCACACTGGTTCTGCGATCCATGGGTTTGGGCTTGAATTCTGTAGGTGCTTTAATTCTGTATGTTCTTTAAGGAAGTCCCAGGAGATATGATGGAAAATTATATTTATCAGATGTGCTATAGTCGAGTGAAGAAAGTGAATGGTCCTCTACATGCAGAAAATGCAAATTTAGCAGGGAAAGTTTCAGGGGGCAATCCTCTTCGCATTGCCCTTTTCCCACCCTCTCCCTCACTTTGGTTCTGTGATCCATGGGTTTGGGCTTGAATTCTGTAGGTGCTTTAATTCTGTATGTTCTTTAAGGAAGTCCCAGGAGATATGATGGAAAATTATATTTATCAGATGTGCTATAGTCGAGTGAAGAAAGTGAATGGTCCTCTACATGCAGAAAATGCAAATTTAGCAAGGAAAGTTTCAGTTTGCCTGGTTCAGCAGTTTTGCAGACAGTGAGTATTCTTTTGTCTGAGAAGAGAATCATAGAATCATAGAATGGTAAGGTTGGAAGGGACCTCAAAGATCATCTAGTTCCAAACAGGGACATCTCCAACTAGTACAGGTCACTCAAGGCCTCCTCCAACCTGGTCCTGAACACCTCCAGGGAGGTTGTGGAGCACAGAATCACCCAACGTGATCGAAGATCACGTTGGGGGATTCTGTGCTCCACAACCTCCCTGGGCAACCTGTGCCAGTGTCTCACCACCCTCACTACAAAGAACTTCCTCCTAACATCCAGTTTCAATCTCCCATCTTCCATATATGTATATCTATATGCAATTCCTTCATATTTTTTATTGACTGTCTGCCCTCCTGGCACAAAGTTTGAGTCACTGCTGATCACAAGCTGCCTCTGCCTGACTCCTCTGGGTGATGGCTTTCAGAAGAAAATGGAAGATCTTTAGCGTGGTTTGACTTTAAAACTCATCTAATTGAATCTGACGCTTATGTAGGCACATTCTGGGATTGCAGTAAAGAGAAGGGAAATATATGAACAGCCACACTTTAACACTCCTCAAAGCTTCTAGCATCCTTTCAGATATTCAGATGTGGGTAAATTCATGCTGTAGATAAATGCAGAGCAAGGGAGGTGATTGTCTCCCTTTACTCTCCCCCTTTACTCTGCTCTCATCAGACCCCATCTGAAGTCCTTTGTGCAGTTCTGGAGCCCCCAGCACAGGAAGGACATGGAAGTGTTGGAGCCAGTCCAGAGGAGGCCACAAAGATGCTGAGAGGGTTGCAGCAGCTGTGCTATAAGGACAGGCTGAGAGAGTTGGGGCTGTGCAGCCTGGAGAAGAGAAGGCCTCCAGGAGACCTTAGAGTAGCCTTCCAGGATCTGAAGGGGGCTCCAGGAAGCCTGGGGAGGGACTATTGACAAGGTCTTGCAATGGCAGGACAAGGGACAATGGGTTTGAACTGACAGAGGGAAGATTTAGACTGGATGTTAGGAGGAAATTGTTTGCAGTGAGGGTGGTGAGACACTGGCACAGGTTGCCCAGGGAGGTTGTGGCTGCTCCCTCCCTGGAGGTGTTCAAGGCCAGATTGGACGAGGCCTTGAGTGACCTATGGTAGGGGGTTGGAACTAGATGATCCTTGAGGTCCCTTCCAACCTTACCATTCTATGATTCTATAATTCTATGATTGCACCAAAGCAGAGCAAAAGACACTTGGAGCTGCCTCAACCCCAATGACTCTCTTAAGGACACCTGTGCCATGTGCTTAGCATTGGTAAGTCCTAACAATGTGATTATTTCTGAGCACAAGTCTATGATTCTATGATAAATCAGAAACTATTTTTTTTTCCATACACTTTCATTTTAATATGTATTAAGGTTCCAAACAAACATGAAGATACTTAAAAATGACCAAAAAACCCCAAACAAAACCACCCCCCCCCCCCCCCCCCAACCAATAGTTTAGCTTTCCTGTCTACTTTGACATGTGGTTTGAGCACATTCTCCTAAATACAGCAAAACTGGTTGGTGTCTATTTGGCACCTGGAGAAAAGCTACATGTCTAGCTTTGCAGCTGAACTGTCAGTCATCATTGCAATTAAATGGCTTGTATGCTGAGAATCATAGAATGGTAAGGCTGGAAGGGACCTCAAAGATGATCTAGTTCCAACTCCTTGCCATAGGCAGGGACACCTCCCATTAGTACAGGTCACTCAAGATCTCATCCAACCTGGCCTTGAACACCTCCAGGGAGGTTGTGGAGCACAGAAGCACCGAATGTGATCTTCGATCACATTCGGTGCTTCTGTGCTCCACAACCTCCCTGGGCAACCTGTGCCACAGCCCCTCCATATAACACAAAGCACTCTTTACAACACAAAGGCATATTTTCTCTAGGTGAAAAAAAGAAATATTCTTCCTCCTAAGATAGTAATTAATATCTTCTCTGGATAGCTTTAGTAAGTTATCCCACACTCTCAGTTTTCAATGTGTTTCCAATTGCAATGAATTATGTCTCTGTTGTAACGATGTGTGAATCCCAGACAGAAAAAAGCTACTTTACACTGAGATGAGAAGAGAGAGAGTTTTGCCTCCAAAATACTCCAGGAGCTGTGCCCTGTGACCAATTTCCCCTGTGAGGCAACAGCTCAGGTTTCCTTCTGTACTGGAAAAAGCACCATGAAGATGATCTCATGGATATCACTGCTTTTCAGCTCGCTCTATGGTAAACTGGACAGTAGGTGGGAAGTTTCCATGATTAAATTGCTTTCAGAATTGAGAAACTGATATTCATTCACATTCAAGGCTTTTTAATCTGATTGTGTGTCATCTGGCTCTTTAATTATTCAATAAGCTCTGTTGGCCAGGGAATGTAAAGTGGAATTGCTGTAAAATAGCTGTGGCCTGAGACGCTTCCCTATAATTGATGTTGCTTTTGCTCAAACTTTCTCACAACTTTTTTGGCATTGGATTTATTCTGTTTTCCACATTAATAACCACAGCAGTGCAAGATCTCTTACCTTGTATTAGGGATATTTCTCCTTGTGAGGGGTAGGAGCTGCTGTACTTGAAAGTGAGTTTAATTCAGCTGCTGCATGGGTAGGCGCTTGCCAGAATTTAGGCTATTTTAGTGGCTTGGACAGAAGAAGAGAAAAATAATAATTGAAACTCTGTGGAAAATTCTTTGGATCCTGCTGGAGCTGGAAGGCTGGAAGTGTCTGTCTCTGCAGGGCTCTGTTGGAAGTCACTTTTGTGGAGCTGGGCCCTCAAAGCGTGCAGAAACACCCACACGCTGCCAGAGACTATCCAGGGACAGACTTTTCCATTCCTCCCTCAGAGTAACTCGCCCTGCCTTTGCCTCACTAAGTGCAAAACCTCAGCAGCCAAGACAGCTTTGCCTGGCTGACAGGGCAGACCTGGCTGACATTGCCCAGTGCTGCTGGTAGGGCACTGCACACCTGTTAAGTTGCATCTGCACACTCGTTAAGTTGCATCTGCACACTTGTTAAGTTGCATCTGAAAGCAGTGGAATCTTTGGCTCCAGGACACATTTCCTGAGGCAACCAAAGGCTTCTTGAACTTTTTTTTAGTGTTGTTCCAGACAGAGCTTGCAGGCATCTTATTCCAAAGCAGCTGTGTATAGCTAGAGCAACACAAGGAGTTCTTTTAGAAGATGCACTCTCTCTCAAAGCAAGAATAAAATGTTAGCTTCCTCTGATCTGGAAGAAATGGCTATTAGATGTGCATGAGTGTGTGTGCTGCCCTGAGAGCAGGTGTGATGGTTTGGGAGTTCCCTAACCCCCCCCCCCCCCCTTTATAAAATCCCCCAGACTAGACTCAGCCAGCTGGAAGTTAAGGACTGAAGCTCTATTTACAGCTTAGCACAATGGACAAGCAGAGACAGACACAATAGACAGGAATAGTTACAGACATAGACAAGTTAAAGGGAATACAGAAACACAATCCCCCTCCCAGAAATCAGAGTGCCCAGGAGGGGCTCCCAACCCCCCTTCCACCTTCTTCTCACCCCTCTACCTTACCCCAGGGTCTGCCTTATGTGCAAAGTGAGTTTGGAGGGTGGGCAAGGGGGGTTAGAAGCAGAGTGGTTAGTTGGGTTAGCAGAGAGCTCACCAGCCACACACCATCTAGAGAGACCCAGACTCTCTCTCTGTCTTATCTATGTTTGTGTCCTTGTTCTTATACATCTCAGCAAGCCTATGAGTGCAGCAGACATCACCACTGTTTGCTTTTCACAGCCTATAATATAATTTTCTCCATTAAAATATTCCAATTAGACTCAAACCAGCACAGCAGGCATGAAAATTACCTGTGACTCTTGCTCATACTGCAGGTGCGAGGGAGGATTGGCAGCTGCTGACTCCTGTCTGGGTACTCTGCTTGAACAACAAAAGGGTTTTCCTCACTCATGTTCTCTCCAGGTGCCTCAGTAAGAGCTGGCCTGCAGCCCTCTTCTCTCCACTGCAGCACAGAGGATGGAGGCTGCTCTCTAAGGCTGAACAAGCTGGGGACAGTCTGCCCAGCCAGCAGGAAAGGAGCAGTCCCATGGTGTATGGCTGTTTGCTGAAAGCCTCATCACAAAGCAAACCCTGAATCCTGCTTCAAAAGATAGAATTTGTCTGCTTGCTTGAATTTGCTCTTCCTATTGTCTCAGACAGCTTGCCTGTGCCTTCAGGCATGCAGCAGATGCTGCCTGGAAGGAAAGATGTGTCTCCACTGCCCAAAGCCCCAGGCTGCTTCACTTGGAGCTCACTTGCTTCTGGATGGCATTCACAGAATCACAGAGGTTGGAAAAGACCTAGAAAAGATGGTTGGAAAAGATCAAGTCCAACCTATCACCTAACCCTTAACTAATACTTCACATGGCACTAAGTGCCTCAGGTAGCCTCCTCTTAAACACCTCCAGGGATGGGGACTCCACCACCTCCCCGGGCAGCCCATTCCAATGCCAATCTCTCTTTCTGCCAAGAACTTCTTCCTAAAATCCAGCCTGAACCTGTCCTGGCACAGCTTGAGGCTGTGTCCTCTTGTTCTGTCCCTGGGTGTCTGGCAGAAGAGCCCAACCCCACCTGGCTACGACATCCCTTCGGGCAGTTGTAGAGAGCAATGAGGTCTGCCCTGAGCCTTCTCTTCTGCTGTAGGGAGTGATAAGGTCCCCTCTAAGCCTTCTCTTCTGCAGGCTGCACACCCCCAACTCCCTCAGCCTCTCCTCACAGGGCTGTGCTCCAAGCCCCTCACCAGGCTCCCCACCAACTGATGCAGCATTAGCAGCCTGGTCCCAAGCCTCCAGTCTCCATTGCTGGGTGGTATTGCTGAAGCAGGTTACAAGGCAAAGTCTCCCTGAGCTCAAGTCAGTGGTGTTGCTCCATAGCAGCAGTGCAGGCAGTGGCACTGGCAGTGAGAGACATTGTGCTGTGCCCAGTTCCAGCATTGCCTCACCTACTAGAAGGCACAGGGGGCTGGACTAGGCAAAGACACACCAGGCCTTTAGTGTTTCCAGCAAGGATTCTTCATGCTCACTTAGTTTCTGCCTACCTGCTGGCCAACAGAATCTGTAGGTCAATGAATCCAGCTTCCATTGGAACTGGATGATCTTTGAGGTCCCTTCCAACCTAAACCATTCTGTGAGTCTATGAACAGGGCTTTTGTCTAAAGCTGATGTCAATTTTGGGGTGAATACTTGAGTGAAGAATCCTTTTATTAGCTGGTGTCAATTTTGGGGTGAATACCTGAGTGAAGAATCCTTTTATTAGCTAATGTCAATTTTGGGGTGAATACTTGAGTGAAGAATCATTTTATTAGCTGTTGTCAGTTTTGGGGTGAATACCTGAGTGA
>WBNM01045789.1:5545-22095 GCA_013399055.1 Ramphastos sulfuratus
CCTCTTGTTCTGTCCCTGGGTGCCTGGCAGCAGAGCCCAACCCCAGCTGGCCACAACCTCCCTTCAGGGAGCTGCAGAGAACAATGAGGTCTGCCCTGAGCCTCCTCTTGTGCAGGCTGCACACCCCCAGCTCCCTCAGCCTCTCCTCACAGGGCTGTGCTCCAGGCCCCTCCCCAGCCTTGCTGCCCTTCTCTGGGCACCTTCCAGCACTTCAACATCTGTCTTGAATTGAGGGGCCCAGAACTGGACACAGCACTCAAGGTGTGGCCTGAGCAGTGCTGAGCACAGGGGCAGAATAACCTCCCTGCTCCTGCTGGCCACACTGCTCCTGATCCAGGCCAGCCTGCAGGAATAATATCTCTGCCATTCACCAGGTGCAGGGACTCTGCCCTTTTTTTTCACTGCCCTGAACATGCCTTTAGCATTTAGCTCTACCACATCCATAGTGCTGTGAGATGAGTGCAATGAGTTGCACCAGGACTCAGCCTCAGTCTGCAGCAGTTGAAGGGAGCTGCAGGGTGTGGGTGATTTCCAGGCAGGCTGAGCCTTGCAGAGCAGACTTTCCTCTTTCTGCAGGGCAAAACAACCACCACAGAAAGAGAAAAGAAAAAAAGACAGAGTGGAGAAGAATCCCTCCCATATTCAACTCAAATGATTGCTACCCAGGGATGGGTGGAGTCAGCATCTCTGGAGGCATTTAAAAGCTGTTTGGATGAGGAGCTTAGGGCCATGGTCTAACAGCTGCGTGCAGGGAGGTGTTAGGTTATGGTTGGATTCAATCATCTGAAGATCTTTTCCAACCAGGCAATTCTATAATGAGAAACAAAAGGGAAAAAGCTGCTGTGACTTACTTTAGTATTGCCTGGTATTGCTCCCCTCCCCAAGTAATTTGTCTCCTTGTTGTGGAAGTAAGAATAAAAAAACCCTTTTTAAAAAAATTCTGTATTTTAAAAGCTGTTCCAATTTGCCTTTTTTTTTTTTTTTTTTTTTTTTTTTTTTTTTTTTTGCTGTTGTTGGTTTTATTTAATTTCATTATTCTCTTCCATAAGAGCCATTGATGTCAGCTTCCATTGGTCACAAAACCCTTTCATTGCTTTACAGACAGCCAGGGATGACTTCATGAGCAGTTTTGCATCCCCTTCTAACAGATCCAGCCTGATTGCAGACAAAGATTCAGGTAAATTAATTTGTCCTAAACTAAAGCTTTCCCATTCCTTTAGAGCATGACCTATTACCAGTCCCCAAAACCCTGAAATAGTCACCTGTCAAAAGGCCTCTCACAGGTCCTGAGCTCAGCTGTACCTCTGCATGGGGTTAACTGTAGGCTCTGAGCTGTGTCCTGCACTCCCTGTGCATGCTGAGCTCAGGAATCCCTCTGCATGGGGCTAACTGCAGGCTCTGAGCTGTGTCCTGCACTCCCTGTGCATGCTGAGCTCAGGAATACCTCTGCATGGGGTTAACTCCAGGGTTGTGTTTTTTTTCCAGCCTGTGGAGCAACACTTCCAAACGGCCATGCAATGAAAAGAGAGGACTCAAAAGGATCCCTGAACTCCGAAGGAGCAGCCAGCTCCCCGGACCAGAGTGAAAATGTAAGGTGTCTGGGTTAGCAGCAGCAGTGCCCACTGCAGCAGGCTGTGTTTAATAAAAGGGGGAAGGAAAAGATGGTCCCTGTGGTTGCAGTCTCAAGATCTCAGCAGCTCCTCCCTATCTCTGTGTGCTGCCCACAGGTTGCTGGGCAGCAGAGGGGGCCAGGCTCAGGAGCCTGCTGTGCCTCTTCAGACCCCCCTGAACTAAACGTGGCACTGCTGGCAGATTGCTTAGCAGGGATAAAATCCACGGGGGGAAACCTCTGCTCCATGGAGCTGTTACCTGTACTCAGATGTGCTCCCTGGGCATAGGTGGATCTCAGCCTGGCCAGTGCCCAGTGCAGGCTGCTGGACACTGATTTCCACACCTGGCTGGGAGGCAGAGCACTGCTGATGTGATTCCTGTGGCCACTGGCTCAAGAGAATCACAGAATGGAGGGTGTGGGGTGTGGATGGGACCTCAGGAGATCACCCAGTGCGATGCAACCCCCTGCTAGAGCTGCATCCCCCAGAGAAAGTCACACAAGAACTGTGCAGGTGGCTTTGGAATGCCTCTCTAGACAGCCTGCTCCAGGACTTCAGCACACAGCATCACAGAGTTACAGAGTGTTGGTTTTGGAAGGGACCTCCAAAGCTCATCCAGTCCACCTCTGCTGCCAGAGCAGATCACACAGGAACACATCCAGGTGGGGTTTGAATATCTGCAGAGAGGGAGACTCCACACCACCCTGGGCAGCCTGTTCCAGGGCTCTGGCACCCTCACAGGGAAAAAATTCCTCCTCGTGTTCCCATGGCACTTCCTATGCCTCAGCTTCCACCATTGCCTCTTGTGCTAGCACTGGGAATCACCCAGCAGAGCCTGGCTCCAGCCTCCTGGCACTCACCTGCACATCTTTATCACCATCAATGAGGTCATCTCTCAGGCTCCTCTGCTCCAAGCTCCCAGCCCCAGCTCCCTCAGGCTCTCCTCATAAGGAAGATGTTCACTGCCTGCAAGCATTTTTATGACTTTGTTCTGGACTCTTTCAAGCAGTTCCCTGAGCTCCTTCTTGAACTGAGAGGCCCAGAACTGGACACAAGATTGTAGCTGTGGCCTCATCAGGGCAGAGCAGAGGGGCAGGAGAACCTCTCTGACCTATTCACTGCAGCCCTTCTGATCCACCCCAGGATGCCCTTGGCCACCAGAGCACATTGCTGGCTCAAGGTCAACCTTCCATCCACCAGGACCCCCAAGTCCTCTCCAGCAGGTCAGTCCCCAATCCATACTGATCCGTGGGGCTGTTCTTTCCCTCAAAGTGAAGAATTTTTTCCTTATGTTTCAGTGGCACCTCCTGTGTCTTGGCTTGTGCCCAGTTCTGAGCAGGTGAAGGAAAAGCAGCCCAGGCTGGTAACTGCTGCCCAGACTTGCAGGAGGTGACCACAGTGCCAGCAGGAAGAGCTCAGAGCCCCCTCCTCAGGCAGGCTGTCCTCCCCTGGCAGATGGCACAGATGGAAATGAGGTCCCTGTGCAATCCAGCCCTGGTTTTCCTCAGAGCACTTTCCAGATGTCTTGGGTTGTCCTGAGTCATTCGATGCATCTTTAAAAGCTTTGGCCCTTACAGTAAGCCAAAGATTATCTGCATTCCTGCTGGCTCTGTCCTGACATGCTCAGCAGAGGTGAGCCCTTTGAAACTCTCCCACACTAGCCTTGAAGCTGCAAGACCAAGTGGAGCCAAACACTTGACTCTCAGCTGGTCACCTTCAGCAGAGCTCTGAGCATAGGCTTCAGTCCTGCTGACAGGGTCTGCAGAGAGCCTGCAGCTCAGCTCCTGCCCACTGTGGCACATCCTCTGCTCTGTCCTCGAAGGTGCACTTGTCAGTGCTCTCAAGAAGAAGTTTCCTGATAGGGAATACACAAACTCATGTGCAGGTAATGCCACTGAAGAAGCCTCAAGGCTGCTCTGTAGAGGGGCAAAGAGTCACTTGCTGCCTTGGGGCAGGCTGTGTGCTGACTTGATAGGTTTGGCCTGCTCACCAGCAAACTTCTGGCACTTGCACTGTGTCTGCAACCCCAAAGTGCATGTTTCATTCTCTTTTTCTTATGACTCATGTCTACAGCTTGCCTTAAAATAAACAGCAAATAGTATCTGTGAATTGCTCTCCAAACATATGAGGCACAGCTTGAAGGGCAACGTCCTGCTTTGAGCTTCACTGTGTCCCTTTGTAGAAGGATATGACTGGGGTGAGCAAAAAAAACCCACACCAACCCCAAAAAACACAGCTGGTGAAGCTTTGCAAGTTGTGTTTCCCACCACAAAATGCCCAAGCCTCTCCCACACAGATTGACTCACCACCAGGATTTCATTTCACTTTGCCTAAGTCACTAAAGCAGCAGGAAAAATGCTTCCAAAACCCAGGGTGTGTGGGGGAGGAGATTCTGAAGCTGGAATTTTCTAAGTTTTTACTAACGGACATTTGGCTTTGCCATGTGTGTCTGGAATAGAAAGCTGCATTCTTGCTTTAAATCTTGGCATCTGATGAACTCTTGTGTGACAGGAGCTGGCTTCAGAAATGCCTGGGAGCTTAGAAGCTGCAGAGAGCAGGGATGTGAAGGCAGGGCTGCCCATGTAGCTGACTGGATGAGCCATTACCCTCTGCCCACCACCCATCACCCTCTGCCCATCATCCGTCATCCTCTGCCCCATCATCCATCATCCTCTACCCATCATCCTCTACCCATTATCCTCTGCCCATCATCCGTCATCCTCTGCCCATCATCCATCATCCTCTACCCATCATCCTCTACCCATCATCCTCTGCCCATCACCCATCATCCTCTGCCCATCACCCATCATCCTCTGCCCAGACACTTTTTTTCTGGGGTGGGGCAGGGAAGCATGCAGCCACTTGCCCAGTATCTCCAAGCTGCTCTTCACTGGGCAGGCAGCAACCTCAAAGCATGAGGAGGGACTTTTTTACAAGGCCTTGTTGTGATAGGCTGAGAGGGAATGGATTTAAGCTGAAGGAGGTTAGGTTTAGACTGGGTATTGGAAGGAATTCTTGAGAGTGAGGGTGGGGAGACACTGGCACAGGTTGCCCAGAGAAGTTGTGGCTGCCCCCTCCCTGGAGGTGATGAAGCCCTAGGTGGTTTGAACAAGTTGATCATTGAGGTCCCTCCCAACCCAACCCACTCTGGGAGTCTATGAGAGATCTCCAAAGCCTGGTGCTGTGTGGGTACACTTGTACAGGGGACCAGGAGGAGCACTCAGACATCAAGAGCAGTGTGGGCAGCAGGACAAGGGAGGGGATTGTGCCCCTTTGCTCTGCTCTCCTCAGACCCCACCTGCAGTCCTGTGTGCAGTTCTGGAGCCCCCAGCACAGGAAGGACAGGGAAGTGTTGGAGCCAGTGCAGAGGAGGCCACCAAGATGCTGCAGCAGCACTGCTGTGAGGACAGGCTGAGAGAGCTTGGGCTCTGCAGGAAGGCTGGGGAGGGACTATTGACAATTCCAGGACAAGGGGAATGGGTTTGAAGTGGCAGAGGGGAGATTGAAACTCGATGTTAGGAAGAAGTTCTTTACAGTGAGGGTGGGGAGAGACTGGCAGAGGTTGCCCAGGGAGGTTGTGGAGCATGGAAGCACAGAATGGGATCTTTGATCTTTGATCACATTCTGTGCTTCTGTTCTCCACAACCTCCCTGGAGGTGTTCAAGGCCAGGTTGGATGAGACCTTGAGTGACCTGCACTAGTGGGAGATGTCCCTGCCTATGGCAGGGATTGGAACTGGCTGAGCTTTGAGGTCCCTTCCAACCTTCCCATTCTATGATCTGGCATGGCTCAGGTGCCCATGCTGTGTGGCACCAGGCACAGCCCAGGCAGCCAGAGCCCTCTCTGTGTCCCCTCAGCTCCGCAGGAGCTCCACCAGGAGCAGTGTGTCCCACTGCAGCCGCCTGGACCCGTTCGAGATCCGCAGCCTCCTGATGTGCTACCTCTATGTCGTGAAGATGATCTCTGAAGGTTGGTGGCTCTCCCTCAGCCAGAAAAGAGGAGAGACCAGCAGCAGCAGGTTTGGTCTGTGAGGTCTCTCTTGACTTATTTTTTTCCAGATCTCAGTTTGCTTTATTTTTTTTTTCCTTTCAGATACTCTTTTAGCTTACTGGAACAAATTTTCCCCCCAGGAGCTGATCAATGTTCTTGTGCTGCTGGAGTGAGTATCACCAGACTGCAGCATTGGCCAGGAGCAAGGCATGGTGGGGATGTGCCTCATGGTGGGCATGACATGGTCCTGTGCAGCACCAGAGCTGTCTGTCCAGGCTGTAATGGAATGCTCTTCCTCCCAAGGAGGAGGAGAAGCAGGTGTCTGTTGAAGGAGCATGGTGAAGAGGCACTGTGCTTGGGCTGGGCTGAGCAGAGGCTGTCCCACCACCCCTGGGCAAGGAGAGCTCATGCCACAGCTTCCACCCTGAACAGGCACAGCCTCCACTTTGCAGTCTGAGCTGGGCAGAGGCTGTCCCACCACCCCTGGGCAAGGAGAGCGCATGCCACAGCTTCCACTCTGAACAGGCATAGCCTTCACTTTGCAGTGGGCTTGGTGAAGCACGTGGGTGAGGAGACAGGGATGCACCATAGGGTCTGGAAACCAAGGGCATGAGGTCAAGTGATTTGCAAATTCAGACCCCAAGCCTCCTGCACAGAGGCAGGCACAGGGGTCCTGTGAGGCACAGGGCAGATGTGAGGTGTTCTGGACCTTCCCTGCTCTGCAGGCCCTGTAACAAGTCTGTCTTTTCTTTCCAGGGTGTGCTTATTCCACTTCAGATACGTGGGGAAGAGAAATATTGCCAGGTACTGCATCTCCTGTCCGGGGCTGATGTGGAGGGGCCACCCCCTGCTCCTTGCCACAGCTGAGGCAGGAAGGGAGGATGCATACCCTGCATCCTGGGCAGAGCCAAGCAGGCAGGAAGCCTGTGGGGCTGGGACTCTGCTCAGCACTCTGCCCCGAGCAGAGCCCTCTGTGATGGTTTGGGAGTTCCCTGCCCCTCCACACTATGAAAATCCCCCAGACTAGCCTCAGCCTGCTGGAAGTTAAGGACTGAAGCTCTATTTACAGCTCAGCACAATGTACAAGCAGAGATAGACACAATAGACAGGAATAGTTACAGACATAGACAAGTTAAAGGTAACACAGAAACACAATCCCCCTCCCAGCAATCAGAGTCCCCAGGAGGGGCTCCCAACCACCCTTCCACCTTCTTTCCACCCCTATACCTTACCACAGGATTTGGCTTATGTGCAAGATGAGTTTGGAGGATGGGCAAGGAGGGTTAGAAGCAGAGTGGTTAGTTGGGTTACACAGCAGAGAAGAGAGGACCAGAACCACTCCCAGAGAGTGAGACTCTCTCTGTCTTATCTATATTTGTGTTCTTGTTCTTACACCACTCAGCAAGCCTCTGAGTGCAGCAGACATCACCACTGTTTGCTTTTCACAGCCTATCATCTAATTTTTTAATGAAAATATTCCAATTAGCCTCAAACCAGCACACCCTCTCATCTTAGCACCCTGCCCCTTCCCTCCCCTCCAGCTCCTGCATGAAACCCCCCAGCCCCAGCGCTCCCGGCTGCTGCCCACGCAGGTCGACAGTGTGTCCCCCAGTCAGCTCCAGGTGAGACACCAGCTCCCTGCTCCCTGAGGTGCTCTCAGTAACTCCAGGACACCATCTCTCTGCTCCCAGTGATGCTCTTCTCAGTAACTCCAGGACACCATCTCTCTGCTCCCAGAGATGCTGTCTCAGTAACTCCAGGACACCATCTCTCTGCTCCCAGAGATGCTGTCTCAGTAACTGCAGAGCCTCCTGGCAGAATCCCAACCAGGGCAGCCTGATGGGTCCCACTGGGACCATCCAGGATTAACAAAATGAGAGTATTGGAGGAAGGCCAAGCCTCCATCCTCACACCTCGTGTCACCCTGTGGCCACTGCTGCTTGCCCAACCTTGTCTTGCTCCCCCTTGCAGGGTGCAGGAGGCCTGGTTCTCCAAGCACGCCGGAGCCGATCGGAAGTCACAGACGATGCCAGCGCTGCGCAGCAGAGCTGGGGGCATGCAGGTGCGGCTGCAGCACCTGGGCAGCCTGGAGACCTCCTTCACACTCAACCACAGTATGTACAGCAGAGCCAGGTGGGACCAGGGGACTGCTCTGCTCCCTGCTGAACACTGCCACCTTGCCACCTTCCACTTGCTGCTTGGTATTTTGGGGTTGAATGCCTGCTGCGATGGTCACCACCCCTGCCTGCTGCATTCCTGCACTGGGGAGGGGGTGGGGAGTGACATTAAAGTCAGTCCCTTAAAAGTCACCCCTGGGCCTTAGGACTTGTGTGGCTCTTTCATAGAACCATAGAATGGGAAGGTTGGAAGGGACCTCAAAGCTCAGCCAGTTCCAACCCCCTGCCATAGGCAGGGACACCTCCCACTAGTACAGGTCACTCAGGGCCTCATCCAACCTGGCCTTGAACACCTCCAGGGAGGTTGTGGAGCAGAGAAGCACAGAATGTGATCAAAGATCAAAGATCCCATTCTGTGCTTCTGTGCTCCAGAACCTCCCTGGGCAACCTGTGCCAGTGTCTCACCACCCTCACTGCAAACAACTTCCTCCTAATATCCAGTTTCAATCTCCCCTCTGCCACTTCAAACCCATCCTCATCCTGTTGTGACAAGCCCTTGTCAATAGTCCCTCCCCAGCCTTCCTGGAGCCCCCTTCAGATACTGGAAGGCCACTCCAAGNAGTGTACACTCGATTTCCTCTCACTTGTCTTGGCTCAGCTCCTTGGCTCAGTGTTTGCCCTCTGTGCATGCAACCTGAACCCCTCATTCCTCATCTGACTTCAGTGACAGATTAAGGGGAAATGTTGCCCTTGGTTGCCTCAGCTGGCATCAGGCTAAGGCAGCCTCTCTGAACAGAGCTGGCCAATTCAGCTAACCTACCTCATCCTCAAACCCAGTGAACCATAGAATGTTAGGGGCTGGAAGGGACATCCTTTGAGTCCAACCCCCCTGCCAAAGCAGAATCACCTAGGGCAGGTCCCACAGGAACACATCCAGATGGGGCTCAAAAGTCTCCAAAGAAGGAGACTCCACAACCTCTCTGGGCAGCCTGCTCCAGCACTCTGTCACCCTTATAGCTAAGAAGCTTTTCCTGATGTTGAGGTGGAACTTGCTGTGTTCTGGCTTGTATCCAAGGGGAAGCTTTGCCTTTATCAGCACTGGGGCCCTGTGGGAGCTGTCTTGCTGAACACTTACTCCTTCCCATTTGCTTTCCACCCACAGATGCGGGCACCTCAGAAGCAGATATTGTGCACCAGGCGTTACTGGAGGGCAATGTAGCCACTGAAGTGTGCCTGACAGTCCTGGACACCATCTCTTTTTTCACCCAGAGTTTCAAGGTCAGCATTGAAACCCAAAGTCTCCCAGCATGGTGTGCTGTTTGCATGCTGATTGTCTGCATCCGTCCTCCCCGAGGGGCAGCCTGGGGCAGCTTCTCTCTTTTCTACCAAGCTGGGTGTTTCACAAGGTCTCAGAGCATTTCTGCCCTTAAGCAACCTTGCAAGTTCTTCAGAGCTGCAAGACCACGGAAAATTGGGTGGGTGCTTTGTTTTGAGTGCAACAGAAGAAGGGGAAGTGTCCCTGGTGTAGAAAGGAGGGACTAGAGGAAAGAGAAATGAAGGTCTGGAGTTCCTAGAACTGTCATAGAATCATAGAATGGTAAGGTTGGAAGGGAGCTCAAAGATCATCTAGTTCCAACCCCCTGCCATAGGCAGGGACACCTCCCACTAGTACAGGTCACACTTCTCACACTTGTCACTGTTCTCTACCACAAATTGCCTAGCAGCAAGACCCAGATCTCTTTGCACTGCTGTGCATGAGTGTCACTGGGGCTGAGACAGTCCAGCTGTGGTTGGCAGCTCAGACAGCACCAGGACCACTGGCAGAGGTCTTCTTCTCCATACTGATGAGTCACACTCCTGGCAGTGGTTGAATCAGAGCCTCTATGGTGAAGAGAACCCCCAGGCTGGCAGCAAAACACTGAGATGCTGTTCCACAAGAGCCTGGTTGGGCAACTGCTCATAACAATGTGTCTTGCAAATGTCACAAGAACCACTGTGGATAAACAAAAGGAAGGTTTCTTTCCTAGGTAAATTGGTCATGAAGAGAAAAGTCTTCATGTCCTCTGCTTCTGCTCCTGAGCACCACCACCCTGGTGCCTACGTTAGATTACTCCTTAAAAGTCTGGCGACGGCAGAAGAGGTTTTAGATGCAAGAGTTAAAACCTGCTTGGCTTTCCTCAGTTGCCTCTCGTGTACCACAAGGCACTGTGTGATTTCCAAACCACAGGATGGAGTGGATTCCCTTCCTCTTTCACAGGCTTCTGCTTTGCTTTTCTGGTCACACAGTGTTAACCACATGCAAGTGTGCACAGGAGCTGAGCCTCTTTCCTACTGCTGAGGGGAGCTCAGGTCAAAAGTATGGATCCTGAATTTACCCTGCCAAAAGGTAGAGCTGAGCCAGCCCAAGAATTGCTCAGTGGGATAAATAAAAATTAAGAAAAAAACAAACAAACAAACAAAAACCCCAGTGTGATAGTTTAGTTGGTAACTACCTGTTTGGTTGAAACCAACTCCAGGCAGCTGGTGAAAGGTGTGCAGATGGCTGAGTGAAGGTTTGCAGTCAGTGATCAGATAGTGCTCTTTTGCTCCTCTTCTGCTCTTTTGCTCCTCTTCAGCTCCTCTGCTGCTGCTTTTCTGCTGCTTTTCTGCTGCTCTTCTGCTCTTTTGCTCCTCTTCTGCTCTTCTGCTCTTTTGCTCTTCTGCTTCTGCTTTTCTGCTGCTCTGCTGCCAAAACAACCTCTGACCAACCAGGACAAACATATCCCCATTGCCACATGTGTTGGTTATACCTTTTCCAGCCCATGCTCCTTCCCTGGCTTAAGAGCTGATGTACTCAGTTATGTGCAGTGGTTTCTGCCCTCTCCAGACTGGGGCCCAACATTTCTGCCAAATAAATTCTCTCCTTGCTTTCCAGACTCAGCTCTTAAGCAACGAGGGCCACAACCCACTCATGAAGAAAGTTTTTGATGTTCACCTGGCTTTTCTCAAAAATGGGCAGTCAGAAGCAGCTCTCAAGCATGTCTTTGCCTCTCTGAGAGCCTTCATTAGCAAGGTAAGTAATGCTTAGAAGCACAGAATAGTGGGGGGGGGGGGGGGNCAACACTCAGCAACATCCTGAGTGTGAAGAGGATGGGAGGGAAGAGGCTCTGGCTCAACCTGGGTTCCAGTTTGTGTCCATTGGCCCTTGTCCTGTCACAGGACACCACTGAGCAGAGCCTGGCCCCTGCTTCTTGGCACCCACCCAGCAGAGATCTGTAAACATGCATAAGATCTTCTCTCAGGCTGCTCTCCAGGCTGGACATGAGTCCAGAGGTGCAGGAGAATGTGGCCAGGTGTGACAGAAGAGAGCACTCTGCTTTCAGTCCTCTTGAGCTGGCATTTTGTGATGTTTCACAGAATCACAGAATGGTGAAGGCTTGGAGGTGACCTCTGGAGATCATCCTGTCCAAGCCCTTTATAGAGCAGGATCACCCAGACTAAATCCCACACAGACATATGCAGGCAGGTTTGGAATGCCTCCAGAGCTGCAGACTCCACAACCTCTCTGGGCAGCCTGTTCCAGTGCTCTGCCACTCTCAAAGTGAAGAAGTTTTTTCCTTGTGTTTATGTGGAGCCTCCTGCTTGGAGCTGTGTTTTAGAAAACAGCTTCTTTGCTGATTTCAAACCAGCCCAATTTATCTGTTTCATCAATTAGTTATTTGTTGGATATAGGAAACAGGAAGATAAATCAGGAGGAGTTCCCTCACTGTCTTTGGTCACACAAGGGCTGGTTAGGAGTAGTATCTGTTAGACCTAAAGCTGGTGGTGTTTTTATCCTTGCCCCCAGACTGTCTGTGTTGCTGACAGTGCCATTGCTTGAGTATTACTTGGACTGCCAAGCTGCTGCTCTTCACTGTGTTTGAAAGAGAGCAGTAGCTGCTGAACCTCTCCCTGCACTTCTCTGAGCTGTGGTACACAGCAAGCATCTCTGCAGAGAAGGCCTTGAGGGTGCTGGTGGGGGAGAAGCTGGGCAGGAGCCAGCAATGGGCACTGGCAGCACAGAAGGCCAAGGGCAGCCTGGGCTGCATCCAAAGCAGTGTGGGCAGGGCTGGAGAGAGGGGATCCTGCCCCTCTGCTCTGGGGAGACCTCACCTGCAGGGCTGGGGCCAGCTGAGGGACCCCAGCACAAGAGAGACCTGGAGCTGCTGGAGAGGGTCTGGAGGAGACCACCAAGGTGCTCTGCTGTGGGGCCAGGCTGGGAGAGTTGGGGCTGTGCAGCCTGGAGAGGAGAAGGCTGCAGGGAGAGCTCAGAGCTGCAGTTCAGTATCTGCAGGGGAGCTGCAGGCAGGCTGGGGAGGGACTGCTCAGAAGGGGCTGTGGGGACAGGCTGAGGGCAATGGTTTGGAAGTGGAGCAGGGCAGAGTTAGGTTGGGCATCAGGAGGGAGTTGTGCAGAGTGAGGGTGGGCAGAGACTGGCACAGGCTGCCCAGGGCTGTGCTTGAGGCCCCATCCCTGGAGCCCTTCAAGCTGAGCCTTGCTGTGTCCCTGTGCAGCCTGCTCTGGCTGGAGCTGTCCCTGCTGGCTGCAGGGGGATTGGCCAAGATGCCCTTGGAGGGTCCCTTCCAGCCCAGTCTGTGGAGCTGTGGTTAACCCCCTGAGCTTGAGGAGTATCAAAGCTTCATCTCCCCATATCACAGCAGTGACTGATGCCATTGCAGATGTTTCCCTTCATGCTGGTCAAAACCTGCCACTTCTCATTGGTACATTTCCAAGCTCAGCTGTGCACACAAACTCCTTTCCTGCCAACCTGCACCAGTGCCCTAAATGCAAACCAATCTGAATCCTCTCCAATCACTTGCCCTCAATAATTCATCTGTGAGGTCAGTCCATGAGGTGTGAGCTGCAGCCAGGCACAAGCATGTGAATGGTCCAGCAAAGTTGTCCTTCAAAGGAGGTTCTGCACTGGTTGCCAAGGGAGGTTTGGTTAAAGAAAGAGGCTGCTGAGTGCTTTTTCAAAGCGGGAAGAAGTCTCTGCTAGGCCCATTCCAGTCTAACCCCACACGAAGCCAAGAGCTGGGGTGATTTAGCTGTGATCTTTAGGACAAGAGGAAATGGCCTCAGGTTGTCCCAGGGCAGATTTAGGTTGGACGTGAGAAGAAACTTCTTCTCTGAAAGGGTTCTATAAGCCTGGCACAGGCTGCTCAGGGAGGTGGCTGAATCCCCATCCCTGGAGGTGCATCAAAGAGGCAGAGCTATGGTGCTGAGGGCCATGGTTTAGCCCCAGCCTTGGCAGAGTTAGAGAAGGGTTGGGCTGGGTGATCTGAAAGGGCTTTTTCACCCCAAATGATTCTGTGATTGTGCCTGGGGCTCCATTTTGGATTGGTCTAAGCAAAGACATGAGAAGCAGCAAATGCAGAAGCCCTTCCCAGGTACCTGGGCAAGACAACATGGAGCTGTTTCTCCAAGGGGCTTCTTAAAGCCTGCTGGTTCAGCAGCTGGCACTGCCAGAGATCTGTTTTTCAGCAGGGTGCAGTTGTTCATTACTCTGCCTTAGTTTTGGGGTTTTCTCCTTGCCTGTGATTTGCCTAAGCCTTGAGATCCACCCTGCAGCAGCTCTGCACACACCCTGCTCAGACGCAGCCTCGCTGCAAGCCTCTTCCCCGTGCTAGGCAAAGGTTTGTTCAGCCAGGACTATTTGCTCTGTGCCCACAGCAAACAGGGCACCTTCCTTGCCTTCCTGGCAAGACTCTTCTGTGCATGTTTAAGTGCCAAAGCCAACCTGCACACCCACTCAGTTTGGTTTCACCATCAGCCCACACACCCTGGAGCACTTTGGGAGTTCAGAGTCCATCAGGGGTTCGGTGCCCACTTTCCAAATGCCCCTCATAGCCCCCAGGCTGCTGCAAGGGCTGGCATCAGGCTTGCTTGCTGGGGCTGATGCCAGCCAGAATCCATGCTGGGCCTCAGAGATGTAAGAGATTGGTTTGAGTTGATTTCTCCCATTTCCCCTGTTGCAGGACCTCAGTCTTGCTTCTGTAAAAGTCAGATAGGAGCCCAGCAGATGGTATCTATAAGGAAGTGTTTTCTTTGCCAACTCCCAAACCACACAAGTCCCAAACTTCCTTTTAAGTTCTCTGAAGTGCTTTTCTAAGGCCCAGAGTGACATTAAAATAGCCAAGGGTGTCACTGCAGTTCATGGAAGCCTACAACAGTTTGGCTTGGAAGGGACCTTGAAGCTTATCCAGTGCCAAGCCCCTCCATGGGCAGGGGCACCTCACACCAGCACAGCTTGCTCAAGGCCTCATCCAGCCTGACCTCCAACACCTCCAGGGAGGTTGTGGAGCACAGAAGCACAGAATGGGATCTTTGATCACATTCTGTGCTTCTGTGCTCCACAACCTCCCNGCAGTTCCAGGTCCTTCTTGTGCTGAGGGGCATCAGAACTGGAGGCAGTGCTGCAGGTGGGGTCTGAGCAGAGGCAGAGAATCTCCTCCATCCACAGCCTCCCTGGGCATGACCAGTGCAGGGCTGCCATGTTCTGCTGCAAGTGTGTTTGGCAATACCAGGCCTGCCCTGCTTTGGGCTGCACATCACTTTTATCTCTACCTTTGCATTAAGTTCAAGGAAACCAGAGTTGAGTTACCCCTTTTACACACCAGGAATGGAGAGTTTGAAGGTTTTGTGCCTAAGAATTGCCATGGGAAAGATCCTTCCACTTCTCCAGGGTCACAGCAAATGGTTGCTGGAGGAGAAAGAAAAAAACAAAAACAAAAAAAAAAAAAAAAGAAAACAAAGATAATTTTTTATTTTGCATCCCCCAAACCTGGTTTAAAAATAGCTGGCTTGCTAAATATGGCTGCTTGATAGGCACAAGACTTAAAAGAGAAATGTCAGGAGAAAGCAAACAACAAACTCTGTAATTGTTTGCAGATTTGGATTTGGTTTGAGGATGAATCCCACTTGCATGCACACATCTGCTGGGAATTTGGGGGGAGGAAGCTGGGAAGAAGCAGCACAAGCAAGATGGCTCTTGGTTTAGACTCCAGGGGGTTTTTTAATCAGCTGAATCCTTCTTTTCAGAGCACCACTTACAGATAAATAGATGTACACATGCTTGGGAATGGTCTTGAAGGCAAAGGTTAGGGAGGAAAACATTCACAGAGGAGGGACTGAGCTGGTTAAAGAGCAGCTCAGACACATGGTGGTGAGCTCAGTGGAAACCCCATGGAAATGCCAGCACTGTGCCTGGCTGGCCCTTGGTGTGTTGGCACTAGTGGGGCACCTTAGAGGAATCACAAAGCCCAAGCCTTGAAGGAACTGTTGGAGTGAGTCCCAAGGAGGCCACCAAGATGCTCAGAGGGCTGCAGGACAGGCTGAGAGAGTTGGGGCCTGGAGAGGAGAGGGCTTCCAGGAGAGCTTGGAGTGGCCTTCCAGGATCTGAAGGGCTGGGGAGGGACTATTGACAAGGGCTTGTCATGACAGGAGGGGGAGGAATGGGTTTAGACTGGCAGAGGGGAGATTGAAAGTGGATGTTAGGAGGAAGTTGTTTGCCGTGAGCGTGGTGAGACACTGGCACAGGCTGCCCAGGGAGGTTGTGGAGCACAGAAGAAGAATGTGATCTTTGATCTTTGATCACATTCTGTGCTTCTGTGCTCCACAACCCCCCTGGAGATGTTCAGGACCAGGCTGGATGAGGCCTTGAGTGACCTGTTCTAGCAGGTGTCCCTGCCTATGGCAGGGGGTTGGAACTGGCTGAGCTCTGAGCTCCCTTCCAACCTGCTTCTTGCCTAGCCCTGTGCTGCCTGTTGCATGCCCAATCACACATCTCTGTGGCAAGCAGCTTTGGGTTGGGTCTGAGTGTGAGCCCAGCTCAGCATGGAGAAGGATTGCAGCACAAGGAGCTGCAGTCACTTCACAGCCCCTTCCCAAGTGCACACATGGGCCCCTTGGCCCTCTGCTGCTGCTTTGCTTTCTCACCCCTCCTTGGCCCACAGGCAGTGAGCANGCTCTTTCTGAGCTCCCTCTCAGGCTGCTCCTCTCCAGGCTCAACACCCCCAGGGCTCTTTCTGAGCTCCCTCTCAGGCTGCTCCTCTCCAGGCTCAACACCCCCAGGGCTCTTTCTGAGCTCCCTCTCAGGCTGCTCCTCTCCAGGCTCAACACCCCCAGGGCTCTTTCTGAGCTCCCTCTCAGGCTGCTCCTCTCCAGGCTCAACAGCCCCACAGCTCTCAGTCTTTCTTAGTAAGAGTCTTTGGATCTTTGGCTTTCCATTGGACTCTCTCCAGTAGTTCCCTGTCTCTCTTGCATGGGCAAGCCCAGAACTGGGCACAATACTCACCAGGGCAAAGTAAAGTGGAAGGAGAAGCTCTCTCCTCCTACTGGCCACACTCTTCTTCATGCACCCCTGAACACCATTGTCCTTCCTGGCCAAGCTGTGAGTGGCTGCTCTGACAATAATTGGTGGTAATGGGAGACAGAATGAGGGGGAATGGCCTCAAGCTGAGCCTGGGAAGGTTTAGATTGGACATTAGGAAAAAGTTTTTCATGGGGAGAGTGGTCAGGGACAGGCATTGAGCTGCCCAGGGAGGTGCTGGAGTCACCCAGCCTAGAGGTGTTTAAGTGGAGTCCTGTATGCAGCTCTGGAGCCCCCAGCACAGGAAGGACATGGAAGTGTTGGAGCAGGTCCAGAGGAGGCCACCAAGATGCTGAGAGGGCTGCAGCAGCTCTGCTGTGAGGACAGGCTGAGAGAGTTGGGGCTCTGCAGCCTGGAGAGGAGAAGGCTTCCAGGAGAGCTTGGAGTGGCCTTGCAGGATCTGAAGGGGGCTGCAGGAAGGCTGGGGAGGGACTATTGACAAGG
>WBNM01045791.1:0-70380 GCA_013399055.1 Ramphastos sulfuratus
ATTCCAGTTAGCCTCAAACTAGCTCACTAGCCCATCCCTTCAGACAGTTTTAGGTTTGCCTCACCATGCACTTAGGTGATCTCTGCTTCATCAGTTTGTCCATGACTGTCATGGGAAGCAGTGTCAGAAGCCTTACTGAAGTTGAAGTAGACAGCATCCCCTGCTCTCCCCTCATACACCAAGCCAGGTGTAGATGGCTGTCAGTTTTGTCAAGCATGATTTCCCCTGCTGACCCCTTCCAATCTCCCTCTTGTCTTTTATATGTTTGGAAATGGTTTCCAGGAATAGTTTTTCCCTCACCTTCCCACAGCAACTGCGGTGAGGCTGTTTTGGTTCTTCCTTCTTGCCCTTCCTGATGATAGGATTGGCACTGCAGTGCTCAGGAGCTTCTCCTCTCCATGCCCTTTCCCTGGACTTTCTAACTTTGAACATCATTTTTCCCTCAATGCAGGCTGACTACATAGACAAGAAGGGCCAGTGTGCATTGGTCCATAGTGCTCTGAGAGGACATTGTGACATCCTGGAGTACTTACTCAATGTTGCTTGGACAGCTACTTCTTCCCAAGAACAAAATTCACTAAGAAAAAGCCAGGCAGTGCAGCAAGCTCTGACAGCAGCTTCCAGCATGGGACACTGCCAGGTAGGTTGGGTAGCTCAAGTGTTGTGTTAGAATTCCTGGGAATTTTACAGCACTGCTTGTAGCTGGTTTTGAAAGAGGTCTGAAGAGCAGAACTGTGGAGACTTAGGACATTTGAAGTAGTTTGCATTCTTAGCAGCTGGTTTAAAGCTGCAATTAATTATCCAATAATACTATTCAACAAGAATATTATTCAGCAGTTCAACAAGACCAAGTGCAAGGTCCTGCACCTGGGTCAGGGCAATCCCAAACACTGATATAGGCTGGCCAGTGACTGTCTGGAAAGCAGCCCTGTGGAGAGGGACTTGGGGTTGCTGGTGGATGAGAAGTTCAGTATAAGCCACCAGTGTGCACTTGCAGCCCAGAGAGCCAATCATATCCTGAGCTGCAGCAGAAGTGTGACCAGCAGGTTGAGGGAGGTGATTCTCCTCCTCTACTCCACTCTGGTGAGACCCCACTTGGCAGTACTGCATCCAATTCTGGAGCCCCTGGGACAAGAAAGATCTGGACATGCTGGAAGGTGCCCAGAGAAGGGCCATGAGGATGCTCACAGGGCTGGATCACCTCTCCTATGCAGACTGAGAGAGTTAGGGTTGTTCAGTCTGGAAAAGAGAAGGCTCCAAGGAGACCTTATTGTGGCTTTCCAGTATCTGAAGGGGGCAGAGGAGGGACTTTTTAGGGTATCAGGCAGTGATAGGACAGAGCAGAATGGAGCAAAACTAGAAGTGGGTAGATTCAGATTGGATGTTAGGAAGAAGTTCTTCGCCATGAGGGTGGTGAGACACTGAAGAGGTTGCCCAGGGAAGTGGTAGAAGCTCCATCCCTGGAAGTTGTTAAGGCCAGGCTGGATGTGGCTCTGAGGAACCTGATCTAGTGTGAGGTGTCCCTGCCCGTGGCAGGGAGGTTGTAACTGGATGATCTTTGGGATCCCTTCCAACCCTGACAATTCTGTGATTTCCTTCAGGATTTGTTTACATGTAATTTTCTGTCTACCTTCTCCTCTCTGTTTTTGGAAGTTGACTTAAGTCTCTAGTGGTGATAACGATGTGCCCTATTAACAACCCACCCCAGTATGTGTTCTGCTGCAGCTTGGATTCTTTTGTTGTCTGTAGTGTAACAAATTCTCTGCTGCACATGCTTAGCTTTTTAACCTGATGGACTGTGAAGGTACAGACACCAGCCTGGTGTCACCTGAGACAGAAGTGTGGGGGTGTAGGCCTGTCTGTGACAAGAAGACTAAGCCAGCATTGCAGTGTTACTCAGTGAAAGCAACACTAGGAGTAAACATAAGAAATACACAAGGTGCTTTAGATACTTAGGTAATGCATGTCTTCTCTTGGGTGGGAAATCTGATCTTAACCTTGCAAGCAAAGGAATCAGTGATACCTGAGTAAAGATGGCACAAGGCTGATGGAAGTTCCTGGGTAAGTATTCCGAGTAATGTGCCAAAAGTGGAAACTTGACCATCTCTCCAGTAAAACCATTTTGATCATTTACTTCTTTTTAGGTCTATTTTACAAGATCAAGAATGTGATCTCTTAAATTCTTTACATGACTCAGACACAAGAAATGTCTCTGAGCAGTTAATTGATTATGTGGTATAGAAGCCATCTTTGGCTCACAGTATGCATTTGCGGATTCCGAACTATGGTTAACTTGAATTCATAGACAATGCATTCACTCTTCTGAAAGTTCTTGTTTGCTATTAACTGATTAAATGGAAGCTCCTGAATATCATCAAACTAGATCACATTAACAATACATACTTACTCTTACCTGAATATGTCCATCTTTCTCTATTTGTAGGGCAATAAGATGCTTAATTCTTCCTAGCTAGAAAAAAAGGCCTCTGTGTTTCATGAATCTTCAATAAATTACATTCTAGCATTTTGAGTTCTACTTTTTTCCATACAATGTGTGCAGCACCTCTCATACAGCCTGAAAACACCCAGAAACCTTCTCCTTCCCTGCCACTGCTTTTTCAGCATCAGCAACTGTTGTTAAGTGTGGTTCTGATCCCTTCCCTGCCTGCTGCAGTCTCAGTGACAATGTTCTCTGTGGACCTGGCACTTGGTAACATGGTTTAGTGTTGAGTCTTCAGTGCTGGGTCAGATTGGATGATCTTTGAGGTTCTCTTCCAACCAGATGCATTCTGTGGTTCTCCATTAGAAAAATCTGTTTAAAGTAGCCATCAGGAGAGGTCTTAATTTAATAATCTCCCCAGAGTTGGTTACAAAACAGAGTTTTCCTTAACAAAATAAAAACACAGCAAAACTTAATTTCTAACTCATCTCAATTTAACAATTAGCAATTGACAATCACAGAATCACAGAAGTTTAGGAGTTGGAAGGGACCTCAAGAGATGATCTAGTCCAATGTATGTTTAAAGCATTCCATGGGAAAGGTTTGAAAACCAGCTGATAAAACAGCATAAAAGGCAAATCCCAGGAATCACCACCTCACAAGATGTATGCAGATAACTCTTGTTTTTTCACTCCTCTGTTTTAGACTGCATGGAATTCTCTCACTTGAACTGCTTTATTTTTGTTTTTAGCATTGTTTGTCTTGGTTATTCTGGTATATGGAGGTCACAGTGGAGCTCATTGAATTGTAGTCATCACAGAATTGTTAGGGTTGGAAGGGACCTCAAAGATGAACCAGGTCCAACTCCCCCCTGCCATGGGCAGGGACACCTCACACATGCAAAACAGCCTGGACCAATTAATTGAAAGGCACTGGGCTTGTTAAAAACTGCTTTCAATAGCATTCAGTCACCTTTAAGCCATCCTAAAAATCACCCAGGCCTTGCTTGAACTTGCTTGCTATGCACTGAGAGAAGCACTCTCACTTTAAACCTTTTACCCATTGCTGTGCCTTGTTGCGGCAAATGGGTTTTGTGCCTCACTACGTCTCTGCTTTGACAGGTGGTTTGCTACATCTTGGCAATTGAGAAGGACCTCGACATAGACATCAATGAGACTGATGCCTTGTGGGGAGAAACAGGTAAGGCCTTTCTCACAGTTTTCCTAATTCAGCTGATCATTTAACAAGGAAGAGGTTTTAATACTGATTTTTATTAAATTCAGGGGGGTTTGTGGTAAAACTCATGGGAAAACACCCACTTTTAATAACAAAATACACTTTGTAAGTGTAGGGTTTTTAACTGACTGAAAGTACTCATGTGATGAAGAGTTATTTGATACTGATATTACTGTAAATCACTGACCTTAATTGGAAACTGTCTGTGGAAATAGAGTACTTTGAGCTCCAGTACAGATTGTCTGTTGGAGAACTTTATAAAACAGAATCACAGAAACATTCAGGTTGGAAAAGCCCCTCAGGATCACCAAGTCCATCCCATATGCCTACTCTACAAGGTGCACCCTAAACCATATCCCCAAGCACCACATCCAAATGACTTTTAAACACATCCAGCATCAGTGACTCAATCACCTCCCTGGGCAGCCCATTCCAATGCCTGACCACTCTTGCTGGGATTTTTTTTTTTCCTAGTAGCTAGTCTAAACCTGCCCAGTTGTAGCTTGAAAACCTCATTTGCTTGTAAAAATTGTTAGGTGATAGCCTCAATTGGTCTTCTGACACCTGAATAAGGTTTAGGGAGTTGTGTTGTTGCTGTACTGCTGGTTACACCTTGAGCCCAGAATGCTGGCACTGACAATCAAAAATGCAGAAGTTTCTGGACAGCACAGCTTGCTTTGCCTTTAATGGCCATTTCTGTAACAGTTATTTCCCAGTTGTTCAGAGCTAAACAGTTGGGGCAAGAGTAAATTGTCAGGGAGTGAAAAGTGATTAGATAATGTTAAAAACAGAGAACTGCTTTCTGCAGTGTTTGGAATTTCACCTACTTTCAGCATCCACTGGAGTTTGAAAACTGCCTTATCATGCTTGAAAACACTAAAAAATGTAACAAATTCACACTTTGACTCAGCTTTTACTGGAAAATAAACTTTATCAGGTTGTAGGAAATGGAGGGATGAGCCTTCCACCACTTCTTGCAGAAGCTGCTACACGTGGCCCTGTTTTCCACATGGCGTGAGCATCACTGGCACTTCAACACAAACAGCAACAGCATTTGAATTTCAAGCTCCATTTCAAGCACACAATGAGTTGATGTAGGCAAAATGGAAGAGGGGGGGAAAAATCGTGGTGGGGGAAATATTGTCAAGCTTCAGCAAGCATCCTAGGGAGAAGCAGGGAGCATAATAGGCTACAGGAGAAGGTGGCAAGTTGCAGTGCTGCAAGGCTGTACATTTAAACTTCAGCCTTCTGCTGCTGAGTGGACTCACAAAGTATTGGTGCCAGATGTGAGGAATTGACCTGCTATCTTACAAGCCAGATGTTGTGGACAAAAAGATGCAGGGATTTGTATCCCGTGGGTGTCTAAAATAAAGATCACAGCGGTGGCTTTATCCCCGTGCTGTGCGGCGCTGTTGGGCTGCCCCATCGGCAGCCTGCATGGGTGTGTGTGCAGTTGTGGTGCTCTGGTGTTTGCAGCCAGGGCTCAGGAGGTGCCTTCCGTCCATGCAGGAGTTGCAAGGTAACTGCATGGTAACTGGATGTCAAGGCAGCATAGACTGTTCAGCTGAAAAGAGGTCTTTTTAAGGTGAACCAGAATGTCCCCTGGGTACCATGAAAAACTAGGAAAACAATTCTAGCTAATGCACAATGGAGCTAAATTGTCCAAGACACCACCTTCCTGCAGAGATCTGCTTTTTGGTATGACATCACTGCTAGGGATGGTGTAAACAGAGCTTCCTGAAACTTGAGTTCCAGTCCCTTTGTTGAATCCTAGCATTGTTCCCATCTGCAGCTTTGAGCAGGGCCTGATGGAAAGAGGTGAAGCTTTCTTAGAATCATGGAATCATAGAATGGTAAGGTTGGAAGGAGACCTCAAGGATTATCTAGTTCCAACCCCCTGCCATAGGCAGGGACACNTGTGAAAAAAGTGACTAATGGAAAAGGAACTGCCTCAGGCTGGTGGATTTATCCAAAATTTTTGTAAAGATTCCTTTCAACCCAAAAGCTGTGCACATGATACATTTGTTACCTTTGAGAGCCATCTTTTTGTTCAGCAGAGAAACGTGTATGTGGCTTTATTGACTTGACCTAACCTGATTCTGACTGACTTGAGCCTGAAAATAGTGATGAAATTCTTATGGAGCAGCTGAGCTGACAAACGTGGGGGATTCAGTAATGCTCTTACAATGTGCATGTGGTAAACCAGCTAAGAGCTGCTGTTCATGAACCTGCTTTCTTTAGCCCTGACAGCTGCTGCAGGAAGAGGAAAGCTGGAGGTCTGCGAGTTACTTCTGCAGCACGGAGCAGCCGTGACGAGAGCCAACAGGAGGGGGGTGCCTCCCCTCCTCTGTGCAGTACGGCAGGGGCACTGGCAGGTCTGGCACATCTCTGCCAATTAAAGGGATTCCTTTGGGAAGTGGGCCTCGATTCTTCCTGTCTCTAGCCCTGTCATAAATTAGTGTAAATTTCCACTGTGCCTTTGCATTGATTTCAAAGGAACCTGTTCAGAAGCTCCCTTTTGAGTTACTTGAAGCGATACAAGGGATTCAGAAGTATATGGGCTGCATGACAACCTTAGGTGTGATAGACCTCAAAAGCAACACATGGGAGTTAAAATATTCCCTAGACCAAGAAGAGAGGCAATTTCAGATCCTCTGCTGCTTCTGTTTTAATGGGGAGAGAACCTCAGAGTCAGGAGTCTTCCTTGTGCTGGCCCCTCCAGTCAGGAACAGGCCCCGAGCTGCCAACAGCACAGACGTGAGCTGTGACTGCTAGAAACACCTTAGTCCTCTTCTCTGTGCTATCAGGGCTAAAATCTAAGTCTGCCAACTTGTTTTTCAATTGCTATTTTCTCTTTCAGATTGCTAAGCTTCTAGTGGAGCATGGGTCTGATGTGAACTTAAGCGACAAGCAAGGCCGAACTCCACTTATGGTGGCTTCTTGTGAAGGACATTTAAGCACTGTGGAATTTTTGCTTTCTCAAGGTAGGAAATAAAAAGTTGATTGAAAGAGCTGCACAGCTGTCCCAGAGACCACAGCTGTGTGAGGGAAGGCTGAGAGCCCTGGGGCTTTTTAGTTTGGAGAGAAGACTGAGAGGGGATCACATAAATGTACATAAATACCTGAGGTCTGGGTGTCAAGAAGGAAGGGACAGGGACAGCCTTTGCTCACTCTGTCACTGTGATAGGAAGAGAGGCAATGGCTATAAACTACACCACAGGAAGTTCCACCTCAACACGAGGAGGAACTTCTTTACTGTAAGGTTCACGGAGCACTGGAACAGGCTCCTCAGAGAGGCTGTGGAATCTCCTTCTCTGGAGACTTTCAAGACCCATCTGGATGTGTTCCTGTGTGACCTGCAATAGATTATGGTCCTGCTCTGGCTGAGGAGTTGGACTCGATGATCTCCGGAGGTCCCTTCCAATCACTAACATCCTGTGCTCCTGCAATCTTCTCATTGAACAGGACATAACAAAGTTAGTTTCCATTTTCCAGGAGCAGCTCTTTCGTCTTTGGACAAAGAAGGACTAACGGCTTTGAGCTGGGCCTGTCTGAAAGGGCACAGGGAAGTGGTTCAGTACTTAGTTGAGAAAGGTGCAACAACTGATCAGACAGACAAGAACGGACGAACACCCCTGGACCTGGCTGCTTTTTATGGAGATGCTGATATCGTAAGTAGAACTAACAGCAGAAAAACTAAGCCTGTGTTGAGTTTTCAAAATGCAAAACAAAGCTCAGAGAAGACCTTGCTGACCAAAAGAGAGAGGAAAGTTGGGGAAGTGGCCAAGATGCTTACACAGCTGGCATCTGGACTGCAGAGCCAGCTTTCATGAGGAAAATATTTTAGTACCAAGCTGGTTATGACAGAGTCCAGCATGATGCTGTTACATCTTGCAGCCTGCTGTTGTCAGAGTAATGCAGGTTTTGCTTCTCCATCACAAGGCAGCATGACTTGGCTTTGATGGGTATCTCATGTGCCTTGGTTGACAAGGGAGGAGCTGTTGGAAATCCTTACCCTTGCAAAGGTGGCACTGAGCACATCTGGAGCCTGTGGTTCGTGTGTTTCAAGGACAAGTGGTAGCTTGCACATTGCTCTGCTCTGCCTCTCCTACCAAAACCAGACTGTGAGGGCTGTCTTGTTTCTTCTCCCAGGTGCAGTACTTGGTAGAGAAAGGAGCAATGATCGAGCACGTCGACCACAGCGGCATGCGGCCGCTGGACAGAGCTATCGGGTGTCGCAACACAGCAGTGGTGGTCATGCTCCTGAGAAAGGGAGCCAAGCTAGGTTAGTGGAACCAGCTCCTGCTCCACAGGAACAACCAGCTGTCTGCTCTGCCAGGTGGATGATGGTGTTGTAAGGTGGATTAAATGAGTAACCCTGGAGATAGACATGGGGAGCTGGGAGGTGGTGTGGTTGGCAGGTGCCCACTCAGGAGAAATCATCCCTCTCTTGTAAGGGCTGACACTGGAGGCTCACTTCAGCAGTGAGGCAATGCAAGTAACTGATTCTGTTCCTCTCTGATTGTGCTGATGAGGAGGTCTACAGGAGACAACAGTCTTTACATGCTTACTCTATCACAATATACTTAAGAGTAAGCATGTAAAGGAAACAGCCTTTACATGCTTACTATACCACAATATACTTAACCAAGAAAATGATTACTCTACTAGTGATACTTAATGCTGACACTATGAATTATTTAGAAGTTTTACACTTAAATAATATTATTTTAGTAAGTCATAGAGTTTGTACAGTTTTGCAAAGGGTGGGAAAAAAAAAAATCTGTGTTCAAATCTTGTAGTATCAGTAGGCAGGGAGGTGGTGCAGGTAGACTGGATGTTAGGAGGAAGTTCTTTACAGTGAGGGTGGTGAGACACTGGAACAGGTTGCCCAGGGAGGTTGTGGCTCCTCCCTCCCTGGAGGTGTTCAAGGCCAGGTTGGACGAGGCCTTGAGTTACCTGTACTAGTGGGAGGTGTCCCTGCCTATGGCAGGGGGTTGGAACTAGATGATCCTTGAGGTCCGTTCCAACCTTACCATTCTATGATTCTATGATAACTACTGCATCCCTAGTAGCTTTAAATCATCAGTCACCATTTTTGGGGACCAAACACAGGTCCTAACTTAGGCCTGACCTTTACTGTGTCTTCCATACTGTCCTGTATTTGCTTTAGACCGGGGTGAAATGAGTTGGACTGTTTTACTACCTGGCTGCTTTCTTTGTGGGGAGGCAGGGGGCAGGTATGGATATATACATTTACGGATAATGTAGCTGTATTTGCACACAGTAATAACGATAGTTCCAGGCAGGCAGAATATCTAACTGAAGTAGGATTAGGATTCCTGGTGTGAGTAGGTATCAGAGACACACTTTCTTCCCCTTTATCAGAGATCCTTAAAATTTAAATTGCAGGAAATGCAGCATGGGCAATGGCCACCTCAAAACCTGATATCCTCCTTATTCTGCTGCAGAAACTGATGGAAGAAGGAAATATACTGTACAAAGTAGGTAAATTATTTGTTTGATGATAGTACTTTAAATGGACTTCTGTCTGAAGGGAGATTGGAGTTCTTTGCACCTCCTTTCCTGTTAAAGCATGAAGTGCACTTGTACGTGCTCTCATGTGGGGAATGAGACCCTGGGAAAGAAACATTGAAACCTCCTGTGTGTAAAATGAGTGCAAAACAGAAGATGGACAAGTACACTTTCTGTTAACATCTCTAGCTGCTTCTTAAAAGCAACTCCAAATGTGAGGTGCTGGTTTTGTTGAACTAAGTGACCTACAGTGGATCTCCTCTTCTTCAGGATAATGTCCTTTTGTGCACTATTTAAACACGTAACAAGGAAACTGACAGTTCTTTGCATACAGTCTCTTTGCTCATGGTGCTCTATTGCCCAGGAGAGAGGCTGGAATTATTTTTTGTGTGTTGTGCTATTTCACCAGTGCAGCACAGTGCTGCACGGCTTCCATGAGCATCACTCAGTGTCTGTTCTAGCTACAAGATTTGTAATTTTTAAGGGTTTTATAAGGGCCCTCAAATATCTGCCACCTTATCTCTGATCTTTGTATCAAATGGCCCTGCTTAGGTTTTCCTAAATTCTGTACAAGAGCCTTATGAATACACTTGACAATTGACCAGGTGTGCTGAGCCTGAAATGTGTTAGGGCTTTCTATGCAAGCAGATCTGCCTTCTAAGCAGCCTAAAGCATTACAGACTTCATGCCACAAAGGCAGTTCTGTCATCCTGGGAAGCCTCCCCCATGTCACACCTCTCCAGTGGTGTGTCAGATGTGACTCACTGGTGATCAGGGAAAAGGTGCCACCACGTCACTAGCACCAGCTCATTTTCTTCATGTTCCCCTCAAGCTGCTGCTGGGACTCTGAGACCAGAGAGTAGGGCAAGACTCACAGCTAAGATGTTTCACAGTTTGCTACAGGGAGTTGAACTCACAGCTGGTTTCTGTCTTTAGAGTGCTAAGGTTATTAGAGTCATTTAAATGGACTTCCCAGTGCTGTGGTAGGTCACCAGCTTCTTTGGCTGCTCTCAATATGCTCTGGTTTTATTTGCCAGGTGTTTTGAACTGATGGTTATTGTGCATAGTAACATCTAGCTGAGCATACTCACGGCATGCAGTAGATTTTCACCACTTCATTTGTTGTCTTTCTTTAATTTATCTTAATGTCTATGAAAAGAAATTAACTTGTACAATATCAGTAAAGAGAACAACTCCTTGAAGAGCATAAATGTCACATACAAAAGTGGCTTTTTGCAAGAGTATTGCAAGGTGAGCAGTTTGTGACAAGCCTCTTGTTCCCCAAATCTGCAGAAAGGAAAGATGAAAGAGGCAGCTCAGCGCTATCAGTATGCCTTGAGGAAGTTTCCAAGAGAAGGATTTGGAGAAGACATGAAAGCATTCAACGAGCTGAGAGTTTCCTTGTACCTGAATTTATCCCGATGCCGCCGAAAAACAAACGTAAGCTCTTGCTGTTAGCCTCTCTGGCAGGGGACTCTTAGACTTGGGTTGTGCTACTGAGGTTGTACTTGGACATTTAGTTTTGCTGTTGTAGAATCCTTTTCACTGCACCCTGATTATGGACTTTGTTGTGTCAGCAAACAAATTAGAACAGTTCACAAGATGAAAACATTGCCATGTAACAGCTCTGTTACAGCTGTTCTTGTCAGAGAACCACCATGGGATGGACTTGGAAGACAGACTGGTTCCAGTCACCTGCCATGGGTAGGGACACCTCCTGTTAGCCCAGGCTGCTCAGAGCCTAGCCTCACCGAGATGGGGCAGCATAAGGTAGTGCACAACCTGTTCCTAACATCCAATCTAAATCTGCTCTCCTCTAGTTTGAAGGCACTGCCCCTCATCCTATCATCACAGGCCTTTGTAAACAGTCTCTCTCCATCCTTCTTGTAGGCCTCCTTCAGATACTGGAAGGCTGCTATTAGGTCTCCCTGGAGCCTCCTCTTCTCCATGCTGAACAACCCCAGTTCCCTCAACTTGTCTTTATGGCTTCAACCCCCTGATCATTTTTGTGGCCCTCCTCTAGACCCACTCCATCAGGTCCATGTCTTTCCTATATTGAGGGCTCCAGACCTGTACACAGTACTCCAGGTGAGGTCTCACTAGAGCAAAGTGGCAGAATCCCCTCTGTGTTGCTCCTAGCAACACTTCTTTTGATGCAGCCCAGGATGTGATTTGCCCTCATGCTGATGACTACTTGCACTACACAGGTTCTCTGCACTTCTGGAGCTGTACCAGAACTAAAGAACACAGAGCTTGCTTTTGTTGTCAGTGTGTAATGGGTGCTTCTGTTGCCATTACCAGGACTTTGGTCTGGCTGAAGAGTTTGCTACAAAAGCTCTAGACCTGAAACCCAAGTCGTACGAAGCTTATTATGCTCGAGCACGAGCCAAGAGGAACAGCAGGTACTGATTCGTGGCTGCACAGCTATTTTTAACTCCCTAACCCTTGCAGTAGCTCCCTCTTTTCCATTAGTTCCGTTTGAAATTTGCAAAGAAAGTTACTTGCCTTGTGCCCCTTCCATCTGTATTAAGTCTCTGCATCAGCACCAACCAAACCCAAAAAGCAGTATTGTCACTGGGGTCATTATTAGGCAGTCCAGAAAGTCAGAAATGGCTGTGAAGAAGAAAGGGTGACTGGTTCTGCTGTTCCACATGCTCATTAGGCAGCAGCATGCCACCAAGCTTCTGCACAGTTTATTACCAAGAATAACTGGGTGCTTTTACAGGCCAGAGTATGTTGAACCATGAACAGCTCAAGATAAAAACAAGGGGCAGGAGGAGGAATCATCTCTTGAAGCTGCAGAAACACCAAGGTGTAGTGGGATAGCTGGAGCCTAGGGAGAGCTGCTGTTGTGGTTAATTGTGTCTAAGCAGCACAATAAATGGTCACGAGGCTGAGTTCAGCAACTCACCTACACTTAGGAGAACAGTGCAGGAAACAAAGCCTCAGTGCCTAGCAGGTTTTTGCTGCCTTTGTGACAGAGCTGTTAGGATACAAGGGGAAGGGTTTAGGGCTGGCTCTGCATTTTCACCCAGTTTCCTGGAAGATGTCCAGTTCTTACATTGCCACCATCTGCAGGTGACAAATCAGAATGTATCTTTGCAAGTGACACAGGTGGATTAACAGTAGCAATGCTGAGGCTCAGGTCTGCCGCAGGCTTTTTGTTCAGTCACTTTCTTTTTCTCCCAAGCAGAAAGCTGCTTGCTGCTCTTGCTGACTTGCGTGAAGCCACACAGCTGTGTCCCAGCAACCAAGAGATAAAACGGCTCCTGGCTCGAGTGGAAGAGGAATGCAAACAGCTCCAGAGAACACAGCAACAGAAGCAGCAGTCTCCACAGCTGCTACAGCAAATTAACAGCTCTGATAACGAGGAGGAGGGCATTACCCAGCGTGTGAATGATAATTTTAATCCTCAGGACAGGGAGGATGAGCTGCCACACCCTGATGAATCTGCTTCCCCTCCACAAAGGCTGCAGCAGTCTGCAGCTGCCTCCTACAGCAGGACCCTTCAAGAAGCTGTTCAGCAGAAGGCACGAGCTGCGTCCCCTCAGAGCAGAACAGGTAGCAGATACCTGAGAGAGCCAGGCTTGGTCATGCAGCCCACAAAGCAGGCACAGATCGTAAAAACTAATCAGCACCTGAGCTCCATCCAGCCTGGGTCCAAAATGGGAAGCAGCCAGGGCAGCACAAAGGCACAGTCATCCTGCCAGTACCTTCCCCAAAGTCCCTTGCCAGTCCAGCATGCAAAGATTCAGCATTTAGATGGGACACACAGAGTAACATCTGGCAGTGTTCCCACAGGCCCTGGTTCTGAGCTATACAGTGAAAAGGTGATACCTACCCAGAGTTCCCATCCACAGCATGCCGAGAGTCTCTCTGCTCATTCTTTCACAAGCAAGTCTAAAGCTGCTGACCGGCCAACAGCCCCCACTCAGGCAAGCTTCAGTGAAACCAGGCAGCAAAGCCCTGCAGCCCCTGCTGCCTCTTCTAGTTCCCCAGCCAGCAGTACGGTTCTTGCCACCTCAAGCAGCAGCTTATCTTCAGCCAGCAGCTTTTCAGAGAGCATTAAGGGGCTGGGCCCAGACGTTCGACTCAAGGAGAGCCACAATAGCCAGGGTCAGGGTGCTGCTGCTGAGCACAGACCTCGCAATACCCCCTTCATGGGCATCATGGACAAGACTGCAAGGTTCCAGCAGCAGAACACTCAGTCCAGTCGCACTTGGCACCCTCAAGCTTCAGATGGACTATCAACAAACGTTGCTGCTGGGGGTGTTCAGTCCTCCTCTTTTGAGCATTTCTCAGTCAGACACTACCAAACTAAAATCTACTCTGCTGGTGCTGCCCCAGGGGACAGCAGCCAGAACGGTGTGCAAGCTAAGGAATGCGAGGAGCTGAAGTGCCAAATACCCACCCACTGCCAAGACAACAGAGGCCAAGCCCCACAGTTGTACCCAGATGCTGTGTCAAGGCCGCAGCAGCCTCACCTCACTAAGGAGGCCCATCTGAGCCAGGTGACAGCTACAAAACCAAAGCGATCGTTCATCGAGTCAAATGTATAGCTGTTGGCAGGTCTGCAGAGCTTATCTCAGAGCTTCACAGGCTTTTACTGCTGGAAGGAATGCTGACTTGGCTGGTCACGTGTGTGGTGGAGCAGGCCATCCCTGCAGGCCAGTGCTCAATGGGATACAACCACTTCAAACTTCCTACCACCACAGGACAGTTACAGTAACTGGAATGGTAAATTTGTGTGGAAAGAGGCAATTTGGATCATCAGTCCACCAAACCAGGACCTTAAGAAGAGAAATCCTTTCTATCAAAAATTTCCTTTTATCCAGGCTTTAAGTCTTGGCTTTGGTTATCTTACAGCTCACCACCAACCTGACCACCCTGCCTCTGCAATGCCTAAGTGCTTCCTTCCCAAGACAGCGGTGGGAACAGCATCTGCTGCACAGGGCTGGAAGCTGTGTGTGTGGGGAGGTTTGTAAAGCAGAGAGAGTATTTTATCCATTTATAGTGGGATCTGACTGGGGTTGCATGATGTACATTTAGGAGGCATCAGTCATTTGTGTATGAGCAAACAATTGTAAGCAGCCATGTAAATAGAACTATTTTTAGTAACTAGGAGATCTCAAGTTAAATAAACAGTGAGGTTTGCATGTGTATGGAAAGGCTGTGACCATATTGGCCACTGCCCTGAAGAACACAACATTAAGGCATATTAACAATAATCGCACTTTATCTAGGTTATCTAATCACCTTTGGGTGCTATCTTCAAATGAGTTATTGTTTGTCCCTGAAAAAGGTACAGAACTGGCTGGCAAGTGTTCTTGTGGGAAACACGAGTGGATGGAGTGAGAAGTGTCTGTGCAGGATGAAGTTGTGAAGCTTTTGGGAGGCAGTAAGGTTTTGCGTTGGTGAGGCTGCTCTGGACGTAACTGTGGTGAGCTCTCGCGTGCAGCAAGGTTGGTCAGCTTGACGCGGGCACCTCCACATCTCCTCTGTGTCCATGGACATGGGAAGCAGCCGTGCCCACCCTGACAAACCCTGTTCCCCAAGCTTGCATTGTTATGCTTCAGCTTATTTATTGTTTACCATTTCTTTGATATTTTGTACAAGTCCTATATTAGTCTTGTCCTGTAGTTCTATTTTTGCACAGCTACTGTATTTTTTCCATACAAAATAAAGATTATTAATATACCTGTGAGAGGAGCTCAGTCACCGATGGCTACAGGAGAGACTCCTCCATCCTCAGTAACAGGGAACAGATTGAGACACAGAAATACATATTAGACACTTTGCTATGTCTTACCTTCTTACCTTGGTCTTAGCAAAATCAAGACTCAAAAGACTCATTAGTGAGGATTTAAAGAAAACCTTAGCTGAAAACATGTGAATCTCAACACTTCATTTCCTAAAACAGAAATGCCAAAAAGTTACCAATAACTTAAAAGGCTTTTTTCATTAATTTTGGGAGGGCTTCCAATAGTGAAGACTTTCTTCCTATCACAGGTTTACATGACAGCTGCAGATCAGAACAGGCACACCCTCGTCTCTGACGCAGGTAACTTTCACAAGCTGTAAATGCAGTGGTTTACTTCTGAGTCTCTAGCCAGCGACTGATGGCCATTTTCAGTGTCCTGTTTGGTGTGAGCATGAGAGAGGGGAGAGGAAGATTGGTCATGGGACTCGATCGTCTTTTGTTGGTTATCCAGTTCTCCATCGCTTCCCTCTCATAGGAGTAGCCATCTACAAAGAGACCGTCACAGACGCTCACATTACAGACCACCCAGGGTTTAGCTATTCCAGCTCAAAAGGGATGGAAGGAAGGGCATCAGCATTTCCCACAGGAAAACTGAGATACAGAAAAATGTAGAGAGCCTGTGAAAGTTTTACCCATGAAGTCCTGCAGATTTGTTGCAAATCACATAGTTAAATGCATTACAATAAAACTATACAACAGCAGTAAGATCAAAATTTGGTTCAGCTTTTTTGATTATCCTGAACTTTGTAACCTGACTGAACCAGCACAAGCTACTTCAGGAAGCACTGTGGATCCATCTCTTCCTGCTGCATAAGTTCACTGACCACTAGCAAGCTGTCAGCATTGCTGCTGCTGCTCAGTGTGGCATTCTCCCGACCAGAGATGTCTTTTGGCAAATGAAGCATGTACCACAGTTCTCTTTTCCTGCAGCAGCCATTTGAATACTTTCTGTAACTGGTAAGTTAGGCCCAGTTTTGTGTTCCCACACATCTCTTTACCTTTAAGCCATCAATCCACCATTTAAAACACCTACCTGCTGCAATGACAGGATCCTTCATAAGCTCCCTTGTTATGGGACATAAAAACTCGTCAGGGACAGGAACAGAAGCAGCCCTCACGTCCATCCTCAGTGCTTCAATTTTCTGGAGGACTTTATTGCGCAGGCCCAGAGACTCTGAAGAGTTATTTGTACGTGAAGTTAACAACGCAGACATGTAAGACAAAGAGCTTGGGTCTTGCATTAATTAGCAACTGAGTTACAGGAGACAGCTCCACCTAATACAGCAAGATCTGCAGACACTCACAGCCACCACCACAAGCAACTCAACTACATCGTGTCAGTGTCACACACCTGAACACCTCACAGCTGTGCCTTTTCCCCACTCCACCACGCCACAGGCAAAGTTTAACTGCCAGCTGAGCCAGATGTAAAAAAATTGAAGACACTGCCCTGCCAGAGACACCCTGAAAGAAAAAACAACCTCAGCAACAAATCTTAGACTGGCTTTTTAATACTAGCCTTAGAAAAATGCCTTTACTGACACAACTTTGAGAGCTTAAACCATTTCCAGTGATGTAAGGATTGCTTGAAATTTAATACAAGCCATAAAATGGCCAAATCCAAACCAGAAGGAGATAGCATAAAATGAACTCCAAGCCACAGAGGCATTTCTCTAAATGCCTACTGTGTTACAAAACACACCACCCTGTGCCTGCCTGTTTGCAGGGCCTAGGAAAGTAATTCCAGAGTAAAAATATGAATAGCTCTTACATTCCCGGGACTGACTCCTCTTTGTACTGGCTGCTGTGTCCTCCTAGCCATGGCAAATGGAAGGGGGATACCATTTCAACATGCTCCTTTAAACTTCATTTTAGCTTCTGTCACACATGGTGATAGAGAGGTGTCTTTTCAATACAACTCCCCTCTAGTACAGTATTGGCTGTCCTGTAGCCCACAAAGACAGCAGAAGAATCCCTGAACCTGTGTGTTTTAAAGCTTAATGTCATCCTAACCTAAAGATAAACCACAGACACAGTTCTGGTTCTGCCAGGCTGCCTTGTTTTCTCTCACACTCTAGTTCAGAGGCACTTGACCCCATAAAGCAAAGACACCAACAGGCAACTTTGCTGTCTTCGACCAAGACATAAGGTGTGTGTGCTGTGCCTGCAAATCACACTGCTCTGGTGTCTGCTTTTGCTTCAAGAAACCTTTCTCTCTACCACATGCACATGATCAGTGAGGAAGGCATCACAAGCACCAATTCACACAGATACATTCACAAGCATCCCAGACCTGATGTGAGCACTTCCTGTTACCCATTTACTAAGAATACAGAGCTGGTGTGATCTGAAAGAAGAGCTGTATCTGTGTCTGAGACAGCAGCCATTCTTCCAACTTAATTGTGAGTAGATGTGGGAGAAAAATCTGACAATGAGAAAATGGCTTTGTATAAACTGTCACACTATGATTTTAGTATGTCAAGACTGGAAATGCATCCCAGATAGCAGCAATCCTCATCCTGCAGCAGCAGCAAACACATCTCCTTTTTAAAACTGCTTTGTGTCAGTTCAGGTGTCACAATTCTTTACTTCCCTTCTAGCAAATACTGGTTCCAGCTTTGGTTAATTTTCTATCTTCAGCACTAAAACAAAGAGTTGATACAATGCTCTTCCAACCAGCTGCACTACTCCCTCTGCGGCCTGCCAGGCAGACGCCATAACACATCACTGCTCCCAGCTTTGCTGCACAATCCATCAGCTGCCTCAAACTGTGTGCCAAGGGATAAAATTCAGGCACACTGATAAAAGGCATCTCTATCAGTAAAGACAAAATATGTCACAGATGGAGAAAAACAAATGCAAAAGAATAAAAAAAAAAAACCCTAACAAAATTTCAACCTGCATTTCCTCGAGGGATTATATAGTAACGTGCACAGATGAAGGCAATGCAAGATTTGATACACAGCACTGAACTACACCAGAAGTTCATGTTTAGGAGGAGTTTGCAGGGCAATGTTTAAAAATATACAAGATCAGACTGAGGGTCATGAAAAATTAGTAAGAGTATCACTGAAGGAAAGAAAGACAAAAAAGGAACCAAATAATTCCAGCTAGAACTGGACTTCGAGGGCATCATCTATGATCATCATCATGCAGGGAATTTCTCTCGTGTCAACAGGTAACTGCATCTAGTTTGCACTCCAGTGAACTGCCTCCTGATCAAATCTCTAGTCAGGGATTAAAGAATTACCCACAACACATCTTTCAAAAACTTGTTATAAAAGAACACTTTGTGGATACAGACAAAGCAGGTGCAATTTCCTGTTTAATTTGTACTGAGCTTGCTCCTTCATCAGTGTAGCCTGTAAGGAATGGTGAATCACAGGAGATTCAAATTCAGTGCCAAAATGCTGGGCTTTAGGCTCATTCTCAGATCTAAAGTTTCTTGCTAATGATGTGAAACAGGAAAAATCTTACTCATACCTTACCTTTACCATGAGGGTAGTGGAACACTGGAACAGGTTGCTCAGGGAGGTAGTTGAGGCCTCATCCCTGTCAGATATTTAAGGTGACGCTAGACAGGGCTCTGGGCAACCTTACCTAGGGCCTTGGACTGGATGACCTTTAGAAGTCCCCTCCAACACAGACCATTCTGTGATTCATATTTTTCATGTGTCCCTAGAGCAAAACCTTAAAAAAGGATGACCAAAAAGGTCACCTCTTTGCTAGCACATTGCTGATGGAGAGGACAAAGACAGCCTGATCAGAGGTTTCCAAATCCGGTTCATCCACACCAGTCTTTGTTTTACGTTCCGAGGACATGCCCCATCAGGGCTCAAGTGTCTTTAAGACTATCTGATCTCTTTCCATATCTACCTTAAGTAAGGATAGAGTCACAAGAAAAGAAGCCTTCTCAACATGCTACAAAAGAAGGGAGAGTATCTGGAATACCTCCAACTTCTTTACAATTTGTGCTATTCCAGTACAAAATACTTTGTACAGCACTGGCCCCTAAACTGAAGGTCAAAGAAAGGGAGTACTGAGGATCATGTGACATTAGGGGGTAGCAGCCTTGGTAATAAAATAAAAACACATTTCAAGGAAAAAACATGGATGTATGGAGCTCCTAAGTTCTTTTCATTCCTACATTTCACAGGTGCTTGAAAGATTCTCTGGATTTCTGTGCTCTTACCAATTTTTAATTCATCAGCCAGACTTTCTTTAGTAAGATTCAGGAGTTCCTTGCCATCAATGTTATTCCTTTTGAAAAGCCCAATAAAGTCTCCTAAGTCTTGTGCACAAAGCCAGACTGAAACATCATCCTCTGACCAGTCCTCAACAGCCACCTTGGATTCATTTTCTACAGCATTTCCTTTGAAAAGGGAAGATAAAAGAGAATTAACAGAACTCTAAGCAACTCCCTGCCCCCAAATCCAGCAATTAAAACCCTGATTCTAACAAGGGCAGTGTTTTTCCAGGCGTTCTCAGTACAATCCATTCCCCAGCATGCTAACAGCAGAAATGCCTATTGGACATCATGGGTGGGGGCAAGAAATTTGCTTTGTCTTTTAACTATGAATTTTCAAAGGCTGAGGAACTGAATCTCTCAGATACCTACCCTTCTGTCCGACTTGAGTTGAACTAAAGGACAGAAAATCAGCAGACACTGAAACAAGTCTCAACTCCAGACCAGGTTTATTCCTGTGCTTTAAACAAAGAACTATGTACCTTTGTTCCACTCTCTCTAACATTAACTATCCTGGGTTAATGCTCATTAGCTGTATTTCTGGTTGACAATTATGCTTGTAATTAGCATATGTTCTTTTTAACTCCTTGCCAATGACACTTGTCCAAAAAGTTTTTCAGTGCACTGTGAATAATATTCATCTCTTAAATGCTGTCTTGAGTATTAGAAATGAAGATAGAGCAGATTACTAAAATAAAAATCCTTCTAGTACATCTTTTCTTTGAAAACCAAAAAGAGAATACCTCTGTGGGACATGAATAAGATCAAAAGATAAGTAACAAGTGCAAGGTTCTGCATTTGGGTTGGGACGATCCCAGGCACTGATACAGGCTAGGCAGTGACTGGCTTGAGAGCAGCCCTGAAGAAAAGGCCTTGGGATGCTGGTAGATGAGAAGCTCAATATGAGCTACCAGTGTGCACTTGAAGCCCAGAAAGCCAACTGTATCCTGGGCTACATCAAGAGAAGTGTGGCCAGCAGGCTGAGAGAGGTGATTCTGTCCTTCTACACAGTTCTCACAAGACCACACCTGGAGTACTGTGTCCAGTTCTGGAGCCCTTATTACAAGAAATGTCTGGGCATGCTGGAGCATGTTCAGAGAAGGGCCACAAGGATGATCAGAGGGCTGGAGCTCCTTTCCTCTGAGGATAGGCTGAGAGTTGAGATTGTTCAGTTTGGAGAAGAGCAGGCTCTGAGCAGACCTTATTGTGGCCTACCAGTACCTGAAGGGGACTTACAAGAAATCTGGGGAGGGACTTTTGAGGGTGTCAGGTAGTGATAGGACATGGGGGAATGGATCCAAGCTAGAGGAGGGGAGACTTAGATTAGACATTAGGAAGAAGTTCTTCACCATGAGGGTGGTGAGACACTGGAACAGGTTGCCCAGGATGGAAGCCTCATCCCTGGATGTTTTTAAAGCCAGGCTGGATGTGGCTCTGGGCAATCCGATCTAGTGGAAGTGTCCCTGCCCATGGCAGGGGGGTTGGAACTAGATGATCCTTGGGGTCCCTTCCAACCATGAAAGTTCTGTGATTCTGTGAACGTGCACATAAGCCTGAGGTTACTAGCTAACTGCATGGGGCTTTTGCATCTTCAGGAAGCGTTCAACAATACCATGCTTTAAATTTAAAGAGCAGATAATAAATACCTGCAGAGGCTTGCTTAAGGTCAAACTGCCAGATGTTCACAGTTTTATCCATGGAACCTGTGGCAAGTAAGGGACTGCATGGTGCAAAGGCACAAGTTGTAACATACCTGCAAGTAAATATAAGTGTGTGAGCATTCACAAGACAAGGATGCCATTTCTTTTATTAAGAGAGAATAACCATACTGGATTCTTACCTGGTGTGCTGAGACAACATATGAAGGGTATTACCAGTGCTCTGCAAGAGAATATTTGTGATTTTACATCTTAAAGAATAAAAAGAATGTTTGCTTGTTGGTACACTTCCTTTCAAAATCAGCAGTAGCATTGCTGCTTGCAAGATGACAGAAATTGTGTAACTTCAGAAAAGTCTGACAAACACTGAGCAGCAGCAGAACCAGGAATGCAACTTGATGTGCTGCTTGAAGACACCCCCTGTTTCAGCTCAGTGGAACACTGTTAGCCTTCACAGCAAGCAGCCTGCACAAAAGTGTCAGTGTAACAGTGCAGAAATACCAACTGAATTCATCACACTCATGCTGGTTGGTTGCTCATGTGGGTAAGAACTGTCTATGAATCTAGGATTAGAAATGACCAAAAGTGCAGAAGTAACGCCAATGTGCCCTTGAAGCCAAGAGGGTCAATGGGATCTTGGGGTGCATTAAGAGGAGAGTGTGGCCAGCAGATCAAAGGAGGTTCTCCTGCCCTTCTACTCTGCCCTAGTGAGACCTCACCTGGAATACTGCATTCAGCTCTGCGTTCCCCAGTTCAGGAGGGACAGGGATCTACTGGAGTCCAACAGAGGGCTACAAAGATGATGAAGGGGCTGGAGCACTGCCCTGTGAGGAGAGGCTGAGGGATCTGCAGCTGTTTGGTCTGGTGAAGAGAAGACTTAGAGGGGATCTAATCAATGTTTATAAATATCTGAGGGATGAGTGTCAAGAGGGAGGGGACAGCCTTTGCTCACTTATGCCCTGGGATAGGACAAGGGGCACCGGATGTGAACTACAGCACAGCAAGTTCCACCTCGAGGAAGAACTTCTTGACTAAGGGTGACGGAGCACTGGCACAGGCTGCCCAGAGAGACTGTGGAGTCTCCTCCTCTGGAGACTTTCAAGCCCCTGTGCGACCTGAGCTAGATTCTATGGTCCTGCTCTGGCAGGGGAGTTCAACTCGATGATCTATGAAGGTCCCTTCCAACGCCTAACATCCTGTGATCTGAAACAGAAGTAGACTTCCCGCTCTAGTCCTTCAGCTGGGCTAACTAATCCCACCTGTGATTACCCATCCGGCCACTAGATGCTACTAAAAACCAAATTCCTGAATTTCCACACAGCTTCAACTGATGATTTGAAAGATTTTTCCCTCTCATGAAAGACAGGTTCCTTCACAGGTACAGACTGAAGGATGAAGAGCAAAGATACTATCAGTCACCAACTGATCAGTCAGCACTCCAGTTTTTTAAGCTGTCCATGATCAGAAAGGTGCCCTATTTTTGGTTGAAAACTCTCTCTCACACAAGGTTTTACTGTCCTTAATTCTCCTCAAGAAGCTGTAAAGGTTATTCTTTCATTCAGTAAAAATCTAAGGACACAAAGGTGACAAACAGTATTCAGAAACACTTGGGAGCTGTAGTTTTCTGCATCTTTCAATTTTCTGGGGTTCCAAATGAAATCTACATCCTTGTCTAAGCTTCAAACTACTGAAATAAATTGGTCAAAAATTGTGAAGGTATCAAATTAGTAATTCTGGTGAAAGGCTGTGACCCTAACTGAAAAATTATGTGAGTACAGTAGTAACTGCAGAGCAAGCTGGAGAAGCTTAAGATTTGTTAATCCTTCATTTTCAGCAAAATCAGTATTTTTAATGCTATAAAGTACTAAAGACAAGTATCACAGGTAAACAGTGAAGGATATAACAACAGTATTACAGAAAATGCTTAAACAATGCATTTTAAATACATTGCATTTAACATTCAGAAAAAAACATTTAATTCTTTATTATGCTTCTATTTCATGTGCACTTGATGTACAATTAACTGAAGAATTTCTGTTATCACCATTCCCAATTTTAGGTCAAAGGCTACAGCCCTTCTTGCCTTGGAAGTTAAGATAAATATAGAATAACAAAAAAAATCCTTCTGCTTCATTGTGAAGATAATTTGTGTGTATGGAATTCACTGAATAATGCTCTCCTGTAAAGAAATTATATAGCAACCCCCTCAAAGGACTGTAAATAAATATTGTGAAAGCCTGATCAATTCTCAAGAGGTATTTTTCCTCACACTCCTTTCCCTGCTCCATGTGCAGTAAATATTTAGGGTTTACAGAGTTCTTGTTGTTTAGCATTTCTTTATGTTGATAAGACACGGTAATATTTGAAGACAACAACCCAATTAATGACCTTGCACTGTTGTGTACTTACAGTTTCATGTATGATGACACACTTGTCCACAGACCTTTAAAGAAAAAAAAAAAATCTGTATTAAAATCACAGAATGGTAGGGGTTAGAAGAGACTTCTGGAGCTCATCCAGTCCAACACTCTTGGTAAAGCTGGGTCACCCAGGATCACAACGTCCAGGCAGGTTTTGAAAGTCTCCAGAGAAGGAGACTCCACAACCACTCTGGGCAGCCTGTTCCAGTGCTCCATCACCTTCAAAGCAAAGAAGTTTTTCCTTGGATTTATGTAGAACTTTCTGTGTGCAAGTTTGTTCCTGTTGTTCCTTATCCTACCACTGGGCACCACTAAAAAAGTCTGGCCTCATCCTCTTGCCCCCCACCCTTTAGATATCGATAGGCATTGGTAAGACCCCCTCTTGGTCTTCTCCAGGCTACACAGCCCCAGATCCCTCAGCCTGTCCTCATCAGAAAGATGCTCCAGTCCCTTCAGCAAGATTGTAGCTTTCCATTGGACTCTCTCCAGTAAATCCCTGTCTCTCTAGCTATGAATGAACAGTGACTATAATTAGGACAGCAATTAAAATGATGCAGAAAAGAAAAAAACAAACCAGTCTTAATTAAGAGGAAGAAAAAACTCTTTTCCACAAGTAAAATAAGACCAAACAGACTTCTTAACACCACTTTATGAAAAGCCTTTCACTCCTTTAGGACACTGAGTTGCTGCAGTGTGGCCAGAGAAGGAAGATGAAGCTGGTGAAAGGTCTGGAGAACAGGGCTGGCGAGGAGCAGCTGAGGGACCAGGGGGTGTTTAGATTGGAGAAAAGAAGGCTCAGGGGAGATCTCATTGCTCTCTACAACTCCCTGAAAGGAGGTTTAAGCCAGGTGGTGGTTGGTCTCATCTCCCTAGTATCAGGTGATAGAACACGAGCAAATGGCCTGAAATAGCAGCAGAGGAAGTTTAGGTTGGAGATTAAGAAAAAATTCTTTGCTGCAAGAGTGGTCAGGGATTGGAACAGGCTGCCCAGGGAGGTGGAGTCACTGCCATCCCTGGAGGTGTTCAAGAAATGTATGGACATGGCACTGTGGGACATGGGTTAATGGCCATGGTGGTGTTAGGTCAACAGTTGGACTTAAGAGGTCTCCTCCAATCCAAACAATTCTATGATTCTGCCTAAATCCCCTCCACCCATATCCACCTTGAAACACCACCAGCAATTAGCTCCAGCACTGCGTAAAAAACAGTCATTAAACACAGAAACTGCAATTCCATGAGAATTTCTGACATGGAGGATCTGCACAGTGCTGATGCAAACTGGCCCCCACTCCCACTGCTACCCACTCTCTGTTCTTTATGTCTCCGCAAGCAGTTATCTGTAAGGCAGATGCCCAGAATCCATGATCTGCTCTCAGCACTTCTCTTTATTTCTGAAACCTTTTCACTTGCAAAGCAAGCCAGAGGAAGCACTGCCACAAACACACACAACAGAGTGGTGCAAAGCAATCAATACATATCTCACAAAACACAGGCTGCACAGCAGAGTTATTTACTGTGACAGCAGTTTTTCCTGAAATACTTTATGAGGTAGACATTTTGCTTACAACAAGGTAAGTGAAAACAAGAATCCATTTATCTAATGGAAAATAACTCTAGATCACAAACAATCCATAATGATTTTCAAACACTGAAAGAGACTCCTTTAAAAACAATACAGAGGAAAACGTCAGAGCAAGCTAATGTCTCCTGGGGCTTGTATGGTTTTAAGTTTATTTGCTGCCTATTGTAGTCTTTTCATTCCCCTTTGGTAGGCATCAGTTTTGTGTGTCCATTGATGACAGAGAGACCACATCCAAAGCTGTGCAACATCCTGGGTGTCAAACTCAATCACCCACAAAACACAAAACCAATCAGAAAGACACTTCAATAGTTCTGGAGGGCACAGAATTATTCCTTAATTATTGTAACTACATTCTGGAATCTTCAACTCTGTTCAACTTTCTGTTTTACAATACTGAACCCAGGCAGCCACCTGCATGAAATGTAAACACTGAAAAGGTACTGCTTACCCTGAAACTAACATCTGCCCATCATGAGAAAATGCACAGGCCAGAACCGGGGCAGAATGTCCATTCAATGTGCATTTGTATTTTAATTCAACACCTAAAATCAAACAAAAATAATTAGATGTGGAGATATTTGACAATGTGTAAGATAAGCTGCTTTTAGAAGCCTAAAGCTGCACCCAAGATGTGACTCTGTGACATAGTGACTACAAAAAAGGGGATAAAAGACAATGAGATTAAATTTTAACACCTTTGACTTTCTCACTTTGTAGTCTTAGCATGCTTAGGAGTGTTTTAGATAATTAAATGTGTATCTGTACACACAACAGTCATTCTTCAGACTTCTAGATAAAAGTGATTAGAAACAAAATAAATGCCCTCTGAAGATGGTTTAGGCCATCTGGCTTGTCTCTGCATAGCAGTTCCACATCTACACAGCACTTTTAGCAGAAGGCAACACTTTCTATGTCTCCAGCACTTGCTTCAAGGGCCAAGATGTACTGAAACATGAAAGGAAACCACTCCCTGGCCTGGCAAAGGAAGAGGTGGGGTTGGAACTAGATGATCCTTGAGGTCCCTTCCAGCCTTACCATTCTATGATTCTATAGCAACCTGTTCAATGGCCACAATGGAAATATTAATGGTTACCAAAGGATAAAAATGCTAATTAAACCCAAATGTTTATCATAACATTAAGTTTGAGGGAATTAGAGAAATTATTTGGTTTCTTTAGTCTTTACAAGTGTTGATAAAGAGACCACTAAATGGAACCTACAGGGCCTAACATCACAAAGTGCTACATGCCTAAACAACTGAAAGAAAACTTTCAGCTTCAGGTTAGTTTGGCTGTGAACCCATGACAATAGTATAAATTTGATCTTAGATTTTAAGTCACTAATGGCTTAAAATACACTGGAGTATGAAAAAAACAACAACATTAAAAATCACTGTACACACCTGAGGAATCTGCAAGCAGAATAAGCCAGAGTTTGGTCTGATTATCTTGACCACAAGAAGCCATCTGGAAGCATCTGAATGCATGTTCACCATCTGACAAAATTCAAATGTGTCACTGTGAATCAGAAGCACTGACAACAGCAGCGTATCAGCAAAGTACAACAGCATTCTTACATTGGAATTTGGCAAATTTCTTTCATCTCAGAAGTTCTATAACCATTTAGAAGTAAGAAAAAGGTATCACTGCTATACTCTTTCCTAGAGTTGGTAGACAAAGAGCAGAACTGGGCTCGTATTTTAAGTTTTCTTGGTGATAAGTTTGTACCTACTGAGCACAACATTAGAGCCTTGTAACGTGAATTATATGGTAACATCCATTTCTTCTACTGTTCACTACTACTCAAACTTAACCACACTGCATGCACATAAATCTGACAGCCTATTTCCTTTTTTTTCATTTGTTTGTTTCTTTTTTCAAGTTCTGTACCAAATTATTTCTGCTCTTCTACTCCACAGAGCTGGCATACCAGCCTGACACGAGTCACCACAATCCTTCAGTGGCATTACCTCTGCCAGTACCAAATTGTAAGAGTTGCTACAAGAATCACCAGGACTAAAACTGGAAATCATCTGAAGGCTCTGTAGCTCTGTCAAAATATTTACTGTCAAGTGTCTTATAAAGTAACTCCTGAGATTTTATCTCCATTTTTCCACCACAGAAAGTGTACTTTGCTATTGCAGGAAAATTCTAGTGCACACAGACCTGTCTGTACACAGTAGCCACCAGAGTTGTGTGACTGTGGTAAACCTCAGGACTCACCTGAAATCTGCTAAACATAAAAGCACCAAAGTGCACCAGTGCTGCCAAGATTTGCCAGTCAGATTTAGATCTCACAGGCAGAGGAACAGCATGTATTTATTAGCTATCCTGGTGTTAAAAACTTGTTTCTTGGTAAGTAAGAACTTGTGACTTGGGAACTTGGTCTGGATGAGAATAGTCACAATACACACTGACCTGGACACAGTTTCACAAGTTACCAACTGGTTAATGGGTTATGTACAGTGTTGTATAGGCAGAGCTCCTTGGGATAACTTAAGAGGAGGACTATGCTGTCTTCCAGTCACGTTCATTAGAAATTTTTAGCAAGATCTGCCCATTTTTAACCAGTAGGGCTAGGCAACTTCACATAAGTTTACTTACTTAGGAGGAGGGAACAGCACTGAAACTTCACACAGTACCACATCTTTTAGTGGAACACATGAGATTGTTGCTTATTGCTCCCTCAGATTCCTCCAACTGAGAAACTGAGGCACAGGAAGACAGTCTATCTATTCACATCCCACAGCTGGTTAGGTTTGCAGTTCTCTGCACTGCTTTCATCTAGTTCTGCTCCTTGGAGAAAAGAGTAAAGGGGGAAAAGTACCCAAGCACTGCCTCTTCTAACACCCTTGTCAGCCCTGGGCTAGGCGTCACTGTTTACAGTCCAAGTATTTTCCATAACCATGGCAGGATAATTTGCTACTGAATGCTCTCATAAGCATGCTGATCACCCTGTTTGTTGACCTAGATTCCTCATGTGATCAACCCGACCACAACTTTTACATAGGACTATTCAGAATATTCTAAAACATCAGCTCTTTCTGGTATCATTTGTGTCATGAGCACTGATGATTGAAAGAGCACGAAAACAAAAGATAGAAATAAAGTAACTCTTTTTTAACATGTTCCTTGCCCGACATATTAAGTGACTAACCAGAAACTGGCTGTGAAGAAATATCACAGCAGGTAACACCAAGATCATGTGCTTTTTCATTACACAGGCATCTCATTTTATCATCCCAAACAGTTAAATCACCACACGATGATCCTGTGACAAAGAAGTTTCCACTAGGAGCAAAGGCACAGGCCACCAACGAACCATCTTTAACATTCCCAGATCTGAAAAGCAGAGAGTACAGAAGATTTGAATTTAGAGTAAGCAATGCTTTTAATAAGTAGTCTCTAAAAAGCAAGGTAATACAACAAGCCAAGCTGTTCGAAGTTACGCACTTTGGAACTTTGTACCAGAAGAGAGAGAAATTCACACCCACTGTAGACAGAGAGGCAAAGTAAGTACAGCACAGCTGCAAGGACCAGGATCTGCTCTTTGAGAAGTGAGACTGCTCCCCAAGGCAAGAATTTTAACTAAGTGATAAAATATTTTTCAAACTAAAGACAACCTGCATGGACTCACCATTTGAAAGACACAATGCACTGTTAAGGTTCCACTTTAAAAGTCAAATACAAACACAGAGCTATCACAACACACTTAAATGTGCAAAAACAGTGAAAACAGACTCTCAAAACTGTTTATGAAGACAAAACAGAACACCTCTTAACCTCAGCTGTAGCCAAGTATACTTCGTGATACAGGGCTAGTTATGGGCTACTCATACACAAAAGGAAGCAACATGAAAAAAGTATTTCTGCCCTTTAACTAACTCAGTCCAAGTGCATTGTAAAACTCATCTTAAAGGGAAATTCCTAGCAGATATGGAAGTGTGGTCAATCCTTGGGAAGGAGGTGAGGCCAAACTAATATCCTTTGGGTTATCTGACAGCTGAAGTGCCTCACTTCTAATGGATGCCAGATCCAGCCCAGCACACAGGGTTGAATCTTTAAATGCTGCCATACGCAAGTCATACAGCAAGACAGGCCAGTCTTACTTACTCTGTCACTGTGTTGTGTAGAGCAGCTGCTCATTCTCTTCTGCTGATAAAACTTTTACTTACTGCCAGGGGTGTCAAACTTAACGCTACAGAAGACATGTCAATAAACTTTGCTGAGAATCTCTGCAGCAGATCCAGGACCTTCAAAGGTGCACTGAGTCCCTTCACCATTGAAAATTCATTACACTGCTTGCTGGGTTTATATCCCCCATCCTTTTCCCTTAGTGTAGCTTTTAAAACTTTCCCTCTTTCACACAAAAAGCTGCAGATTCTGCTCTGAAAACCTAACAGTAAAATAAATAGTACTAGATACGTTCAGAGCAGGAGCTGAAAACTCTCAGGCCAGGTATCAGCATGGTAGCTACTGAACGGAAATAGAGAACACCTCAACAAATACACATCCTGATGTGGTTTGGTGGTGTTCACACTCATTAAGGGATGATGTTAATTGCCGTCTTACTTCACAATCTGAACAGTCAGTTACCACAGCTGAGCCGATAAAGAGTAGCTGCTTCTCTTTGTTGTAAATTACCATCCATGTCAGGTGTGCTAAAATGTGCCCTCTTTCTTTAGCATCAACACAACCAGCTGTTGTAAAAGAAACTGAGGACCACAGGTGGCTAACTAAAATCCTCTGGTACAATTTTTAAAGACTTTGGTAATTTCTAACTAATATTCTGATATAAACTTTAGGCATTTTGATTATTTCTAAGTAACACTGAGAAAACAGAACAGATGCATTTTTCTATTTGCAACTATAAACATCAATAATTATCATCATCTGAAAAAATATATACACACATACCACAAAATATTTACAAATCCAGTCAAGCTGACCACTATTAGCATGTTAATACTTTGAAGTGATCTTTGAAAAGTGAAGTGTGACAGGATTGGAACATTCAAGTTATTCCTTGTTTCTTTACAACGGAAACGCCAAAGTAGAATAATTTCTGCTTAAAGCAATATAATTTCTCCACAGTCCTTATACATCCACCATTCAGCTAGAAGAGATTTGAAGATGTAGGTCTAAAACATGCATTACTGCATAAATTAACAGCATATGTTTGTAAGAAATGAGCATTTAATTATTTCTGGGGTTTTCCCTGTCAGTAAAAAAGTATTCTAAATGAAATAAATTTTTTAAAAAATCTCTTCACTAGTAATACTTCAAAATAAATAAACTCTTAGATTTCAGAGTGAAATTCTAAATTTTTGTTAAGGGCATAACTAAGCAGCAATATACAATCAACACCTCTTTATTCTCTAGAAACAAACCAACTACTTCAGTGCTTCTGTATGCATTACAAAAGATCAGGTACCAAAAACCTACTGGAAGTCTGTTTAGGCGCAGATTTCCAGATTTGCACAATTTCAGGTAACTAAATCATTCCGAGAACTTTTCAATTTCCATTTACATCACTGCTGTGGAAGGCAAAGGCCACAAAAGCAGTAATGTGCTGGACAATGGATTACAAGAAAAAGGGGAGTTATAGAATCATTAGAATGGTTTAGGTTGGAAAGGACCTCAAAGATCAACTAGTTCCAACCCCCTCCCATAGGCAGGGACACCTCCCACTCCAGCCTGGCCTTGAACATCTCCAGGAAGGGAGCAGCCACCACCTCCCTCAGCAACCTGTGCCAGTGTCTCACCACCCTTGCTGTAAAGAACTTCTTAACATCTAGTTTAAATCTCCTCTCTTCCAGTTTAAACCTATTACTCCCCATCCTGTCATTACAAGACCTTGTAAATAGTCCCTCCCCAGCCACCCTGTAGGCCCCCTTCAGATACTGGAAGACTTATAAGGTCTCCTTGAAGCCTCCTCTTCTTCAGGCTGCTGGCTCATCAACGTTTGCAAATTCTTATCCATCCTAACTACAGAGACCTTGTGCAATCACTGCTCCAAAGCCTCATTAATGGCTTGCCCAAGTACAGACTGCAGTAGCCGGCTTGAAGACTTGACCGAGATGTGGAGGAGTTTGAAGAAGTTCGTGACAAGGTTCGTGCCTTCACCTGTGCAACATCACTAAGAATGCTCATCTGCTTTGTTTCCAGTACTTATGGGAAGCCCATGTCACATGTTGACACATCTGGCTCACTCAGCTCCAACACCTCTCTGTCACTCTCATGTCTTACACAGCATGGTTTCAGGATGTGTCTGTCATGGTAGGCCTAAACAGGCCAAATTAGGCTTGTACATGTCCTGGCTTATGCAGACATGTTTTTCTGCTCTCCCTCCTTCTGTTTTGGGGAGAGCAACCGTGGGAAAAGGGACAAAGGACCTGGCGCCACTAAGTCTGGGGCCTGTCCATCAACTGCGGTAAACAGGGTGCACACGGTTGCCTTATGCAAGGCCCGTGATCTGCCCAAAAAAGGGTAAAGCAAGCCTATGGCTTCACCCAATATGGCCAAATCTTGGCTAACTGCCATTTGATTGGCTATCTTGTGTCCAAAGGTCCATTTGATCTTCGGGTTGTGTTAATAAAAGGAGCAGGGAATACGGGGTGCGTGCCTTCCGCCATTACAAGGTGTACCTGCTTGCATCCTGCCTGCTGCCTCCACGCATTCGGCCTGCACAGCCAGTGTGATACCGTAAGACATCCTGCCTGCATGACAGCCTGCTGCCAAAGACAGCAAGAATGAGGTCAGAGATCGTCTCTCTCCTTTTCCAGTGCTCAGAAGCCTGGAGAAACTCTAAAGCCACTGACGGCTACCGACAGCAACCCTGCAATGAGCCTTGGGTACTGTCAGACAATACNGTCGCGTCTCCAAACTCTCTGACTGCTGGAACAGGCTGCCCAGGGAGAGTTGTGGAGTCTCCCCCTCCAGAGATACTCAAAACCTGCCTGGATGCGTTCCTGTGTGGTCTGCTCTAGGTGACCCTGCTCTGGCAGGGGTGCTGCACTGGATATTCGAGGTCCCTTTCAGCTCCTAACGTTCTGTGATTAAGCTTCCAAGACCTTCCTAGACTGCAAATAGCTTTAGAATTAAATACTTAACTAAACCCCACCATGCATAACGCAAAGCACACAGTACAGCCAGGCTCTGTTAACTAACTGTATGTTAGGTATCACAGTTTGCTGACCCAACGTTTAGAAGCCGGATCCACGTGGTATGCGACATACCCTGATTCACTGTTAAATCAACAATGCTACTGCCATGGACTTTAAAAAAAAAAAAAAAAAAATCAGGATTGAGATGAAAGATAACTTAGTAAATTTAAAGCTGCTTGAGTTTGCATTGTTTAATCTAAAAAGGCTCTGCAATTCTCACCCTCCTACTGCTGATCTTTTTGGTCTTCTAAATCCAGGGCAAAGGAGGTGATTTTGCCCCTTTACTCTGCTCTCGTCAGACCCTATCTGGAGTATTGTGTACAATTCTGGAAACCTCAGCACAGAAGGGACACAGAGTGGGTCCAGAGGAGAGCCACAAAGATGATCAGAGGGCTGGAGCAGTTCTCCTATGAGGACAGACTACAAGAGTTGGGGCTCTTCAGCCTGGAGAAGAGAAGGCTTCCAGGAGACCTTATAGTAGCCTTCTGGTATCTGAAGGGGGCTACAGGAAGGCTGGGGAGGGACTATTGACAAGGTCTTGTAATTGACAGGACAAGGGGCAATGGGTTTAAACTGGTAGAGGGGAGATTTAGACTGGATGTTAGGAGGAAGTTCTTTCCAGTGAGGGTGGTGAGACACTGGCACAGGTTGCCCAGGTAGGTTGTAGATCCTCCCTCCCTGGAGGTGTTCGAGGCCAGGTTGGACGAGGCCTTGAGTGACCTGTACTAGTGGGAGGTGTCCCTGTCTATGGCAGGGGGTTGGAACTAGATGATCCTTGAGGTCCCTTCCAACCTTATCATTCTATGATTTTTCATAGCAATTAGTGTACATGTAAGCCTTGTAAGTCTCACACACAGCACAGCACACCACTTTAATTACACTCTTCTCATTGCAAACAAGGCTGTCAAAAAGTATTTGGCACTCACCTGTACAGCTTCAATGACTGCACGTTCCAAAGGACTACACTGCCATCAGCTGCCCCTGACACCAGACAAGTGGAGTCAGGTGAAAATCGGCAGACTCTAACAGGACTGCTGCTGGGCTGCTCCAGCACTGCCAGCATCTGACCACTGCCAGCATCCCATACCACACTAGTGCCATCTGTGGAACATGAAGCTAAAAAGTGTCCTGATGGAGAGAAGCAGCAGCAGTGGACAGCATATGTATGGCCTTTTAAAGGTGAGTAGGGAAGCTCAGTGAAGTCCTTTAAAGAATAAACACGAACTGTTTTGTCCAAGGAGCAAGTGGCCAAGCACGAGGAGGAGAAGGCACAGTAGTTGACATCGTCACTGTGATCTGCTAACGTACGAATTAACGTCACCATTTTGCCTACTTTTAACAAAAATATCTGAAAAAAAAAATTAACAGTTAGACTTATCTGTTTCATAAACAAACATACTACCTTAACAAAACACATTCTTCAGGGGAAAAAAAACAATAGATCGTGTGCAGAGACAGATTTCCCACCACAGTTCCAGCTTCAACTTCAACCACAGATCAACCACAGCAATGAGGTAAGAGGTTTATGACTTGGTTAGTATTACCGTATCTAAACTTTTAATGCCAACTTGCAGTTCTGTAGTAGAACATGCAAGATTACATAGCAGTAGCAAAACAATTTAATTTATGCTAAGAAGACTGCTATTCAAGTTTGTTGTAATTTGCAACCATACTAGAAACATGGAGTGAATGGGCCCTGTGGAAGACAACCAAAGCATTAATTAGGGTTGCCCCAAGAATACACATCATAGAATGGTTTGGTTCAAGGAATCTTTCAGAGATGATCTGTTCCAAACCCTCCGCCACAGGCAGGAACATCTTCCACTAGATCAGGCTGCTTAAAGGCCTATCCAACCCAGCCTTCAACATTCCCGGGGATGGGGCATTCACGTCTCTGCTCCAGTGTCTTACCACTCTCAGAATAAAGAAAATTTTCCACATACCCAATCTAAATCTACTCTGTTTAAAACTGTCCTGTCACTGCAGCCCCTGGTTAAACATCTCTCTACACCTCACAGCAGAGGGCTTCCAGCCCTCAGAGCATTTCTGTGGCCTGCGCAGGACCACCTCAACAGGTCCATGTCTCTCCTATGCCAGAGGCCCCAGAACTCAACACTGCAGATGAGGTCCAGCTTCATTCTGAACAATAACTTCAGGACTAACAGGAAACTACAGACAAGTTTGGGTATACATATGTATAACCTCAGGCCATGTATGGTATGCCAACTTAGTTAAGAGGTCAGCTCTTTGAACACTCGATTTTAGCTTCTCCCAGGTTTATGACTATTCTCCTTAAGAACACTGAATAGATTAAGTAGCATCAACAGCGTCTCCCATCCGCGGGAAGAAAAACAACACACTTCCTTCAACTGAGGGAAACTGAAGAGTCAGACCAAGCTTGGCATCTGGAAAGATCAGGCTGAAAAAGGCACCTTAATCCCGTTGTTAGATTTTCAGGAGCTCACAACAGAAAAGCAGGACTAGGAAGAAGTCCATAATTCATGGACTGGCTAAGGGAGCAAGGCACAGCTAGACCATTTGTAATGAGATCACCTTCTCCAATAATTACACTTTTCTCCTAACCTGCTGGCAGGTGCGCACAGGAATTACAGCAGTTCTAGGCACTGCTGAGAACCCCTTTCCTATCGTCGCCCACTGTTTGGCACCACCTAATGTTGCAGGGAAAGGGTTCCAAGGAGGGCCGGTACCTCACCCCGCTCTCCAAAGGCGGCTTCAGGCAAACACTCGGCAGGGCCCCGCCTCAGCGGTCCGAGGCGGCGCGGAAAGCAGCGCAGCGCTTCCGCAACAGCAGAGACCGGCGGGCCGCAGGAACTCCGGCGGGCCGCAGGAACTCCAGCTGGCCGCTTCTCGAGCCGCCGCTCTCGTGCACAGCAGCAACGAACAGCCGCCAACCGACAGCCTCAACTGGCACTTGCTCGAGCCCGCGGCGCGAGAACACAGGCGCTGCCTCCCTGGCCGCGGACACCCCTCCTGCGCCGACCGCCACCAGGCCTTTGCGCAGGCGCGAATCTCCCAGCAGCCTCCCCCCGCTCCTCGGCGTGGTGCAGTCCGAGCCGGCTGCCCCTACCGTGGGCCACGCCACAGCGCGCAAGGCCGAAGGGGGAGGCAGCGTTGCTCCATTAAGCGACATCTCGCTGCCTTGTGCCCTGCACCAAGTCAACGTCGTTTTTATCTTCACTTTGCCCGTAGCTCTTGCCCGAAACCCCTGGATCTACTAACGCCTGCAAGCATGCTACCTGCTCAGGTGCGTTGGCTCCCGTCTTTGGGAGACAGGCTAAAGGCTGTTTCGGTTGCTGTGTGAGGGCAGGGGGCTGAGGAGGGCAATGCGCTGCAGGGGCCGAGCTTCTGAAGAGTGCCTCGGAACAGAAGTGCTTCGGCATGGATGTGTCTTCAGAACGGATCAACTCTGGATCGTGCCAGTCAAGACAGGGCCAGATGCTTCCGCACGAGGTATGTCTGAGACAGGCTGCCTCAGCAGTTCCGCAGCTTTGGCATTCTCAGCTGATGGAAAATCCTGATTGTTCTTCCCAGGCTGCCGCCAGGCCAGCAGCCCCTTGCAGAAACTTAGGACTGGCCTCCTACGCTCTGCTCTAAGCCAGCGAAAGATGTGTAACAATGTGTGAAGCTCTCTGCGAAGAGTTTTCAACCAACAGCCACCAGGAAATTAACACCGTTGGCATTTTCACACCCAGATACAGACACAGAACTTCATGCAAAATAAAATGGTTTGTCACAACACCTACATTTGTTTGAGGAAAACAAAGTCACTTCGCTGGAATCAGTTGTGGCCCAGGAAACATTCCCTTTTATGTAATGATGTTGGAATCTCTTATTTTATAGTACATGTTACTTGACTGTATGCCATTTGATTTACTGCCCATTACTGTCCAAACCCTAGGTGGTTGGCTAGTATTCAGTCTTTTGCACATGTGCTGCACTGATTTAGCAATACAGGTTACTCATGGCCTCAACAGAACTTAGGAAATCTCTTAATAATAGTTACAAACTGCATAGACAGCTGATTTGTGAATGTGTTGTGGTCAACACTTAAAAAGATCACGTGGATTGTGAATACCACAGCAATACATCTAGAAGACCATTCCATAATGCTTGACGGATGGGAAACTTGAAATTACTTGCTAACTAAGATACTAAGAAGACATTGTGAATCTGTAACATTCCCAGAAATTCAGATACTATCAGTTCTAGCAATGATGGTTAGTTTGGACAATACAAGCAATAGAAATCTGTGTAACAAGCAAAACTAACACATTCTTTTTTCTCTGGATGTACACACTAGCTATAAAAGTTTCCCTTTAATTTTGAAGTTACATGCTCAAGGTAGTTTGAAAAGAGTTACATCATTAAATAGCTTAATTGTGGCGTTGCTGATTGCAGTCTGCAGGCACATTCTGGTAAACCCAAGCAGGTTTAATGAAGTCCCCTTGGCCACTCATTCAGCACATATAAAATGACTGTTCCTCGAAAAGTCTTTGCCCATTCACAGTTAACAGAGCACCTCTACCCTTCTGTCATATAAAAAGATCAAAGAAAAAGCTTTACACCTCTTTTTCAGACATGCATTTTGTTCAGGGCAATTACAACTTCCGATTTTCAGCTGCTTTGTACATCATCCAAATGTTTTCAGAGATGCCAAGAGACAGGAGAACCCACACTCACAGCCAGAACGTTCTTCACTGTGTAGCATTAATGGTGCTTTAAAACAAAGAGTTTGACAGCTTGTCGATAAATTCTCTATACCAAGGCCAGCACACTTTGCTCAGAAAGGAAGAGAGCACACTGTAAATCCTTTCCTCTAGTAAAACAGACAGACAGAAACCATCAGCTGGAGAAAAAGCAAAAAAATAAATGTTAAGCACATTTTTAAGTAGTTAAATCCCTGCTCTTTTCTATAGAGATACTCGATGGCATGTCTATGATTCAAGCTTGCCATTCAAATACAGTAACTCCTGTAAATTTAATTTTACTGAAATAGCAATGAAGACACTGGCTGCTAGTGACCAGAGCAATAACTGGGTAATGTCAGGTTAAGAGAGGTGATGCTTCTCTCACTTTCTCAGCTACAGCAGCTCTTTCCACCTTAACTTTTCCAGCTGCTCAGCTGAGTTAGGATATGTGCTGAAAAAAATGCAGCTATGCAGGAAGTGTGGCTGGAAGTGTCCTGGCTTTTTAGGAAACTAGGATTGCATCTAACATGGCAGGAAAAGCATTAACTGGTTTGCATCAAAGAATGTCCCAATACTCCAAGCATACTTATAACTTAGAAACCTCATGTCTTATTGACTGATTAATCTTCCCAGCTCTGGAATACATCAGCAAACACTTGTTTGGAAGTCATCAAAAAGGTGATGGAAAGACGTGAAGCGGTAAGTGGTAGAGCTCATGTTAGAACGCCTGACACCCAAGTTTGATTTTTTTATTCTAGATAACAAATTATTCTATCAGGACATTAGAGAAGAAAAATATTCGTAGAATCATAGAATGGTAAGGTGGGAAGGGACCTCAAAGATCATCTAGTTCCACCCCCCTGCCATAGGCAGGGACACCTCCTACTAGTACAGGTCACTCAAGGTTGTCCAACCTGGCCTTGAACGCCTCCAGAGAGGGAGCATCCACAACCTCCTTGGGCAATGTTACTGAGCAAGTTGTTCTGGAGCGGGCATGGAAGCAAGAAAATTATTAAAACCCTGGCACTGACTGTTCTCTCAGCAGGGACATGCATAATGGCAAGGGAGTATATAAAACAAGGCTCTAAGTCTCAAGCGTGGCAGGCCTAGCTTTGAAGCAAACCCCCACATCTTCCACCCCAAAAATACTCCAAAATGTTACTTGGTATAGGAGCTACAGTTATTTGGGTTCCACAGTATTAATTTGCAATTTCTCTGTTTTCTTCACTCAGAGCAAGGAGCATGAGTAGAGTTTTACTACAGCAAGAAGTATGACTTAAGTTTTTTTACAGACCAAAACAAAGGGCAAAGCCTTGCATGGGCAAAAACATGGCATGTGGCATGTAATGACACTCACACTGTAACAGCAGTAAACAGGATTGGCAGAAACAGGTCAGAGACTGGGCAGCCCAGTGTGGCACCTGAAGGCTTCAGCTAATGTTATTTACCCTTGCACTCAGACAGGCGCTGAACTGCCTTCTGACTGCATGGTGACTGCATTAAAAGCCAGGAGAATTAGATGCATCATGGTTAAGAACTGAACGTTAAAGGCAAGACTCTCAAGATAATACTTAAAAAAATTCCTGCGCGCACAGGATCTGAAGTATTAAAATCGCCAAGAAAATCTGGTTTGCAAAACAGTCTTTTATTGTATTCCGTGCCACACATACTAGTGAAAAATAACACTTCTAAAAAAGGAAAAGAAAAAGAATGCTACCTTTCCACAACATTTCTTTTAAATAAAACTTTAAGTACTCTTACATTAGTACAAAAAAATTCTGATCTATCTGCCCCGACAGGCCGCCACAACACACAGTAGATAAAACACAGTGGTTACAAATGTCTTTTTTTTTTTTTCCTTTTTTTCTTTTTTTTTTTCCAGTTTCTTTTTTTTCCTGTTATTTCTGTGGCAAGGCAAATGGAAGGAAATGTTTCTATGAAAAAATACTGTGTGCGTAGGAAATTGTCACAACTTTATTCCACATGGATACAAATGATTATACTTGGATTTGAGGCCATGGTGGCTTGAAATTATATAACAAAATAGAAAAATGGAAAACTAATATCCCCTACACCCTGTTGTAAAGGCAGGCACTACCAAGATTAAGGAGACTCCACAGTGTTGGTAGAGGATAATTACTGTACAAGCCATAGAGCTCTATTACCTTAAGACTAAAATAAAATGCTACCGTCCTCCTAAGGCATAAACAATAATGTCTGCAAACAATATGTACACATCATACATATTTAAAACAAGACTTAATATAAACAATAATGAACAGTATATACATGTCTCAATTTTTCTTCACTGTCTTGAAATACAATTTAACTACACAAGTGATGCAGCAACATATATATAAATGTACTTGTAACTCTACAGTAAAGTTTAATTTTTAGTGCTTTCACAGCACATCAGTGTAAACAGTTTTACTTGGCTTTGTTTTATATTTTAAAACATTCCTTGTTGTATTTTCAAGATTTAAAGCAATTTTTCTAATTCTTCCTTTTCACAGAAAACGAAGATTCTGAATGCTGTATAATCATAAATAATTCATAAAATTAAATACATTCACTAAAAAATAAACTACAAAGTAAAAAAATGAAAAATAGATATTTATTGAAAGGGAAAAGAGAACCATTTCCCCGAGTAGAGCTCTGGTGGTTGAATATTCAGTGCGTTTTGATATATTTTAAATTGCTATTGCACTATAACACCCCTTTTCTTTGAAATTCTTTGGGTGTGCTTCCCTGTTCTACCTAAATTAGTTTGTTAAAACACACAAACCAATAACCAAGGGGCCATGGTTGCTGTAGGAGTGAAGCCTTTAGAACTAGTATCACAACTCTGTGATATTTTAAAAGGAAAAAAAACAAACAGTCATTAGTTACGCATGTGCCTTGCACTTTCATGTAAATACAGTTCACATTGCTGGTCTTATCAGTCCTCATTTAATGGAGAGAGGAAAAAAGAAAAAAAAAAAAAGAGAGAAGACGACAAGGAAAGAGTTCTGGTAACTTCAGCTCACTTTGAAAATCTCTGTCCATTTTTTTTCAAAATACTTCCTCATGTTGTGGCCAGCCCTGCCTATGTCAGAATCGTCTTCATTAAAGGTTTCACAGTTGTCAAAAACAAGCCTGACATCTAGCGAAAATGCTTCAAGATTGGGGTACCTGAAAGAAGAAAACAGGTGAATGATTTTTGGAACACGGAAAATCAAAAAGGAGGAAAAAAAACCCAAAATTTTAACTATATCAGAAAGAACTATGTTAACGTCAGCCAATTTACAACCACCCACGGAATATTCAATGAGTGCTTTACATGTCAATTACACTTTTAATTTTTTTTGTTCTAATTTAAAATATTAGCAAGAAAACTAACATCAGTGGGAGGAAATACTCTCTTCTCCTTGTTGTACTTGTTATTTTCCTCAAAAATCTCTGTAAGGCAACATTTCAAGCCTGTACTGGAAAGCAAACTTTTGTTTAATTAACTTCCCCACTCCCTTTGATAGCTTTCTAGTTAAAATGCTATGGCTATTTTCTGTTTTTTCAGCTATTCTTGTGCTTGACTTCTTTCAAAATAGAATAATAGAAAAAGTCAGGGTTGGAAGGGACCACAAGGATCATCTAGTTCCAATCCTCCTGCCATGGGCAGGGACACCTCACAATAGATCAGGCTGTCTAGAGCCTCATCCAGGCTGGCCTTAAACACCTCCAGGGATGGGGCTTTGACCACCTCCCTGGGCAACCCTTTCCAGGGTCTTATCACTGTCATGGTGAAGAACTTCTTCCTAACATCCAATCTGAATCTACCCATTTCTAGCTTTGTTCCATTCCCCCTAGTCCTATCACTACCTGACATCCTAAAAAGTCTCTCCTCAAAAAAAATTTTTAAGTACAGCTGCATTTACCTAAGAGAGAAACAATCAGATACAAAAAAAACCCCCAAAACAGCTGTTCAATCAATCCCGAAACATTCTGTTTGTTACAATTTTCTGTATTATCCTGGAAATACACAGCCCAAATAATAATTCCTGACAATACTGGAACCCTAAGACAAGTTACAAGACTACTGATACCAGTGAGCATCTGTGGAGCATTTAAATCTCAAACTTGAGGGAGAAAAAGCCTGAAGAGGTAAGTAGCCCCTTGTGCTATCCTAGGAAATTTGCTTTGCATGGATCTGACAGACACACTGAAGAGGGTTAGGCTTTGTGGATGACAACATTTTCTTTGGTGGTGGAGAGTCATTAGAGCACAGGGATGTAACAAGGAGCGAACAGGAACAGAGCAACAGGAACAGAGGTCTTTCTCCTTTCTAAGAAGTTGTGCAGTCTAATTCTAGGAATATAAAATTAGTAACCACCATTACTGGAATGTTACCTGGCTTCCCACCACAGAGTACCAATTCACTCCGCAGTTACGTCATTTAGCTTAAAGCCCACACAGTTGGTTCTTGCTTACACTAAGACAGCTCAATGAGAAAAGATAAGGAGGAAAAATATTTCCCATTGATTGATTTTATGCATCTGACCTGGTAGTTTTATTGGTTTTCTGCCAGCTCCATGTGTTCTCCCATCTAACTATTTCACTTAGATAGGGCAAAGACAAAAATGTACCACTAAGAATTTTCATTTTGACTGTAAAAGCATTCACAGAGGGGCCAGAGCAGGCAGGTCAAAAGAGTTTAACTATTTTTTTTTCTTTCATGCAGTGTATTTCATTATTTAAGTATTTTTTTTAATGTACAGTAAAATTTACAATAGGTTTACTTACTGTCCACTACTTAGCTTGTCTCTAATGGTGGAAAAGTCCATAGGTTTTTTAATAACTTTCTTATAACCAGGAACAAGTTTCAAGTTTACAGGAAGTAAGAAAGGCCAGGCATCTTCATGAGTTTCCAATTCTGAGAGGATCATGCTGAAATACAGGAAGGTTTTAAATCAGTATTTTTAAGCTCTTCATATATTCACACGAGTTTTTCCCTGTTCCATAAATGTAGCAAGTACTGCCAATCTATTTTCTTCTTAAAAGGAATGCATTTTATTCTGTGTCCTCTGTCTTGGAAGAGCCTGGAGGAGATTTCACAGACCACATTCTAATATTGGGTACTTCCCTCTTGGGCATTACCAAATACAGAAGTTATTCTCCATATGCATGCAGCAAATCCTTATATATGGACCCAAATTATCACAACCTTTATGGGAAATGTGACAAAAAGACACTACTCCCCAGAACAGAGACCAAAAGAATCACATGGTACATGTTTCAGCAATGCTCACTCAAATTTAGAATTTGTCTTTACCTGCACATAGCCAAGTCCTTGGAGTCATCTCTTCTTGGTTTCTTAACAGCAGTGAAATTTTCTTGCTTTAATTGGCTTACAGAAACATTTTCATCCATTTTTCTTTTTTTAGGGTCTGGTTTTCCTCTTTTTAAGGAGGCGCTTGTAGTTGCAGAGTCTTCATCTTCTGTATCACCTGCCAATTTCCTGCTTCTCTTCTGTTCGTTACTTTTTTTCCCTTTGATTTGAAGTTTTTTTATTTTTAGAGTTTGACCACTTGCCTACAATAGAAAGAACTGAAATAAGCATAAAGACACTACAGAATCCTGTTACTGCTGAGAGACAGCAATGAAAAATCAAACATGCAGAAGCACCAAAAGAATTTAAATATTTGTAAATACTCCATGAGATAGAGTATCTTCCATCAGATGGAGACAGAAATCACTCTTTTTTACCTAAATGTTAACAATAAAAAGTAACTACCATCTTTAAAATCAAACATGCAGAAGCACCAAAAGAATTTAAGTATTTGTATCAGAGATTTACTTTTCGCTCTTCTCTAAGGGTAAGTAAGGCTCTAGAAATGCCTGGGTTTAGTGATTTAGGTTCTCAACTTGTGACAATATAAAGACACTCAACCCTCAGATTGGTAAAACAGCACCTCCTGATAAAGCAGTTTGCCTATTCCTAGAAGACTGATACTACCACGGCTGGAATAGTATATTAATTTTCAAACAACTCTGATATTTCCAAGATATGGAAAATCAGAAGAGAGCTTTCAAAAAGTCAGCAGTGTGCCCAGGTGGCCAAGAAGGCCACCAGCATCCTGCCTTGGATCAGCAATGGTGTGGCCAGCAGAACCAGGGAAAGGATCATCCCCCTGTACTCAGCACTGAGTGAGGCTGCACTGTGAATACTAGGTTCATTTTGAGCCCCTCATTACAAGCAACATGTTAAAGTGCTGGAGAAGGTGCAAACAAGAACAAAGCTGGTGAAGGGTTTAGAGCACAAGTCTTGTGAGGAGCAGCTAAGGGAACTGGGGTTGTTCAGCCTGGAGAAAAGGAGGCCCAGGGGAGACCACCTGGCTCTCTAAAACTCCCTGAATGGAGGCTCAGGCAAGGTGGGTGTTGATCTCTTCTTCTAATGAACAATCAATAGGACAAGAGGCAATGGCATCAAATTGCACAGGGGGAGCTTTAGGTTGGACATTAGGAACAATCTCTTCCCCAGAAGGGTTGTCCAGGCCTGGTTTAGGCTGCCCAGGGCAGTGGTAGAGTGCAAATCCCTGGAACCACGCAGATGTGGTGCTGAGGGAAATGATTTTGTGGTGACCTAGCAGTGCTGGGTCAATGGCTGGACTTGATGATCTTCATGGTCTTCTCCAACTGAAGCAATTCAGTGATTCTATGATTTAGTCGTAGCCAAATAAAGAACATACAGACCACTACTGACACTGAAAGAAGCATGTGGTCACTCTAAGTCACTTCACCTCTCTGGTTATTGTTACCTTTGCTATACAAGCAGGACAAAACCAGTCACCATCTGGTATGGTTGTGATCTTGGGTCTGTGGCAGTAGGTATGGCAGCCTTTATCGCAGCCATCACAAAGGAGTAGCAATTCTTCATTGTCTCCCTTTCGGCAAATCTGGCAGTACTGTAACATGAAAAATGGCTTAAATTTCATTTGTTACATTTGAACCATGGGAGTAGTACCTAAGTTACCCTGCCCCTCCAAACACACAAATGCACTCTCAAAATTATTCTGCTTTCATTTTCCCACAGTCTACTAACAATCACATTTTTAAAAGAATGTACATGCAGGATGTGAGGAACTAATCTCAAGGCTACCTTTGGGAAGACATTTGAACAGCAATTGACTGTATGACACCTGTGTCCTAGAGCACACAAAACTGAGGATACTTTTTACGTTGCATTAATGTTCATGAGAAGTAAAGGTATCTTATACTCATCAGAATCACCTGGCCCACACATACTGTCTCAGAAACCTTCCCCTCATCTCTGCCAAATTCAGTAAGGCAAGACAAACGATCCTAACATTTCCTAAAATTCATGATAACTTGAAAGCATCTGATATCTTTTCAATTCTCTTACATACGTTGTGTGACTTTGGTACTCTCCACATCTGGACTTTTTTTCCAGGACCTTAAATGTCTCCACATTTTCACCAAATACTTCTGCTTACCATGTAATTACATACACAGAACATTCCAATCAAATTGAGAATGTATTTAAAAAAAATGTTGACACTTGAAACTTTCAAATGCTTTTTCAGGTGCTCCTACTGAACTCATAGATTTTTTTTTTTTGCTCTAGAGATACAGCTTTAAACTTAAAGCTATATAAACTCAAACATACAGCCCTACACTATATTTTTACTTAAATGATTTTGTAATTGTCCAAATGTAATTAGAATCTATGTAGCACTCTCAGAAATTAAAAAAAAAACCAACAAAAAACCACCAAGGAAAAGACTACTAATAGAAGAATCATTTGTGCCACCCATTACATAGCACTGGCCATACTTCATCATGGCTGCTGTAGTAATAGTTTTGTTGTCATAACTTTGAGGTTCAAAAGTCAATGCAGATGTTGACACTTTGCAGGCCTTCTTTGTATTCAGAGTTTACACAAATCTGTTTATGCGAACAAGGACACAGGGATTTCAGCCTATTTGCTCCCATACCTACCCACTTTGCACCTTCAGTTGTGAGAAGTGTGCTTGCAAAGAAGCCACATGTTTGGAGCATCCCAACTGTCTGACCAATTAAGTTCTTAACTGGGATATGTGATGAAGAACCTCCACAAGGCTTACACCCCAGATGAGATCAGAAAAACTCCATCAGATAGAGTATCTTCCATCAGATGGAGACAGAAATTACTCTTTACCTAAATGTTAACAATAAAGAGTAACTACCGTCTTTAAAAAAGCAATTACAAGGACTTTTTATCTTAGAGAGTTTAGGATGCTTCACTTGGTAAGCAAGGGACAATCTTCTCCATCAAGATTATATTTATGTGTGCATAATACACAGTTTAACTGCATGTAGTTTTAAACACTGTAGAAAGAAATGCATTATTAACTCTGGTGTCTTAAAATGCATCAGGTGGGAAAACAGGAGACAACAAAAAAAGTTTAGTTACAGGCATTTAAAAAAAATAAAGCCACTTACAACTTTCATAATGGATTTTTCCCACGCTATTGATTTCTGCAACTGCTGAATGCAGAGAGCAACCTGCGCAGCACTGCGCGCTTCTGACAATGCTCTTCTCCATACCCTTAGCCCTGGAGCAATATCCTCTTCGGTTCTGCATTGAAATACAGAGAAATTAAGTAGGTCACATCCATGTTTGCTTGTATTTACACGTGGAACGATCATCGTCACATTGAAAGCCAAGCAATGACAAAACGTACACAGCCAATAAGTATAAGGCTTAAGCAACTAAATTTCATGTAGTGCACAGACTGTGGCTACGTGCCTCAAAGCTTAGTCACAACCAGTTAAATGTAAGATAACTTTGCAAGATTATCAACAAACATAACAAAAAAATATCTTTACAAAGCACCATGCAGAATAACATGATCCATGTGGATCACAGACATACAAGAAAGTACAAAGATAACAGGCAATAAGAAAATAGGCTCCAATTAGCAAAGAAGCACAATAATTTTTCAAGTTAATCTCAATAACCTACCCGTCACCATCACCACTAATGGATGGTGCAGGAGCAGGGACAGTAACTGTGCCCACATTATCCAGTTTGATCTGAATGGTGGTACTTAAGGGGCTCTTCAGATACCTTCGCTCTATGTTCCGCTCCAAGTCAGCGAGCCTGGTGACAGCTATATCTAGAGGGTTGTCACTCTTCCGCTCTAGAGAGCTGGCACTGCCTTCTCCGCCTCCAGCACAATCGCCATCGTGCTTCTTGTGCAATCTAGTAAGTGACTTATGTTCACGATATACCAAGTCGTCTCTCTCTGAAGCAGGTTCAGGACACAGCCAACCCTATGTTAATAGAAAGGTTTGTGCATTTATTGCTTGCTGTTAACTGAGTGTGCACACAGAGGAACTGCTCTATGGAATCAATCTAAGCAACTGAAGCGCTGTTCCCAGTAGATCTTGGTTACTTGTAATCCATCTGTAGAGACAGTTTCGAAAATATCCAGAGAACTAAAATAATTAATCAAAAAATACAAGCATTACCAGACTTTCTGAAGGGACCTTTCTGCAACAGTCTGCATTCTGATCTCCTTTTGAAGTGTCCTGTTCTAATGGTCAAAACATCAGAACAGGTCTGATTGTCCAACGAGTTCAGGAGACAGTGTCAATTTGTCACACAGAAACAGCATTGCCCCAGAACAGACTAGATGTCAAATCCAGCATCTGTGCTATAACCAAGCACATGCAAGTCAATATCCTTACCCCCACCTTGGAAAAACTCCAAGCTGTAATGACAACCAGTAAATTCTTAACTCTTTCAGACACACAATACTCAAGCAAAGGCTTTTATGAAAGCACTAACAGCAAGCGTTATCCAAACTCGACAGAACTGTGGCCAACCCCACTGTAACCAAGCAAGTTACATGCAATAAAATCATTGTGTTCACAGAAGGTGAAAAAATGTGCAGGGAACTGCACACTGTACAAGAACAGTCTCCAGGACCTGCCAGTCTGAGCATCTTCAGCTGAAGACTTAACAGTGACAAAATGTTTCAAATGTAAATATCCATGATACTGCTTCTGGTGGATTTGTTTTGTTTGCAGACAATTAGAGATGGAATAAGAAGGCACTTACCAACAACAACAGATTAAGGTAGATTACTATCTACCTTAAATTCTTACCACTTATTTTAAAGAGACATTTTACTAAAAGTTGGTTTTACCTTAACTTGTAAACTAGCTGATGCAACTCTCCTCTCTAGATCTTCCACCTGCTGAAGAATAGCAAGATCCATCTCCATTGCTTGTTCTTCTACTGACCAGTTTTCCACAACATCTCGAGTTACCTGGTTGTCTTCATTTTCATTGATATCAATAATTGCAACTGTATTTGAGAATCACATTTTTATTATTTTAATTAGTATTGCAACTTCTGAGTAAATTCAAACTGATTCACCTGTCACTCCAGTCCAAAACTGAGGAACTGTTTGTAAAAGCACACTACTCTTAAGATACCCAATACAGAGAATAAATTGCAGGTTGTCAAACTTGCAATTTTAAGGCAAGAAGGGGAAGGAGAGCTTAAGTGTTAGAGAGCTGAAAGAGCTTGAAATAGTTACCAACACTTGAACCACTACAGCAACTTAGGTTAAACAGGATTTCTTCAATCCTGCAGCTTTCCAGAACAAGGCTGGTGAAAGGCAACTACAGACAAGGAGACCTTTACCTTTTTCCTCCAGTCACTACTGTAACTCTGTATCTAAAGTCATCTCAAAGAGTTCTATGCCAGTCATCTCTTATGCCCCAACACCACACTTAACAACTATCAGTTACATACCATCCTTGTTTTTCATGCAGGCCAGAGTGATGTAATCCATGTGTTTCTGTATTTGCTTTTGTAAGGCCTTTTCTCTTATTCCCCTGAGATGCAGCACTTTAAGCAAAGATTTTAGGTCCTCTGGATCAGTAATCCTCCACCACCCATACTGCATTTCTAAATCAAGACAAGCACACAAACACTTGGCAAGGCATTTTTTAGGCATTACACACAATCAGCTAGAGAAATCACCTGGTTAAATTAAAAAGGAAAATTATTTTAAAAAACATAATACTGCAGCAGGACTGTAGGAATTCTCCTTCACATAGTTCCCTCTTCCTGCTGAACCATACTTACCTTCTGGTATAGGTTTTGGGTTAGGATAATCTACTGGCTTGGCTACTTCGACTGCTGTAGAAGGTGCAGAAGCAGTTTTGTCAGTCTGTAGTGCTGGTGATTCACTCTTAGTTGCAGGAGCACTTGATGCCAAGAATGAGTTACCATTCACTTCTGATAAACCCAGCCCAGATCCAAGTGCAGGTAAAGGCGATGAAAATGGAACATTTGAAGTAAGAACTCCTGTAGGCCATCCACAAAACTGAAGTCCCATTATAGGCAGTCCAGTCTTCATCTGCTACAGAGAATAGATTGTTAACATAATCACAACTACAACTATTCACTATTACCAAGAAAGGTGTATTAAGATGCTATTTTTCAAAGAATAATCAAACATGAAGAGGGCTTTTACTTAGGTCTTTCGTTAGTTTAAGAAAAACAAGCATAACATTGACACACTGCACTTCTTATGTCAAAGCCCAAGACATAACAGCTTTTAAGAGCTTTAAGCTTTTTTAATACCTTTAATTCCTTTTAAAAGAAGGGTGTGTGATCTGTCAAATTTCTGAAAACCAGTTTATTTGCTGTCTTTTTATTTAATACCAGTGGCCAACCTCTTTAAAATCAAATTAAATCACTCAAATACACACACATGTATCCTATGTTGGCTTACCCAATTTTATCTTAATCCTTTTTCTTTTTTTTTTGGTGAAAAAAGACTTCTAGCATTATAAAACATCTGTAACATGGAATTGGTTCTTAACATTTATAAACAGAAAAAAATATTTAAAGAGATGCAGGTACAATGACAGCACTTTTGTGAAGCAATTTGTCTGAACATAAATACCACCCAAATAAACACAGCAAATTTAGAGTGGTCAAAAATTCAAGCATTTACCTGCAGTGGTGACAATGCAAAAGGACTTAATCCCATGGGACTCTGTGCAGAGGTCGAGCTCAGAAGAGGTGATGGAACAGGTGAAGGTGACTTTGATGGTGGATGTGACTGAGGGGTAAGTGAAGTTGTAGTAGCTGGTGTATCTATGTGGGTAACAGACATGTCATCACAGGGTGTTCTCGGTAGAAGGCTGAACCACTGTCTGCTCTTCTCAGTAAGAGTCTTCAACAACTGATCATTTGGAATTAATGGAGAACTGTAAAACTTTCCTGTCCCACTTGCATTAGGGCTGAAGAGATTATTGGAATCAGGCTTCTCAAGGGTGCTTTGTGATCCAGAGGCCTGAAGGCTGCAGAGGGAGGTCTTCGAGTTACTTGGGTAAGATAACGTGCAGCCATTTGCTGCACTGCCATTAGGCTTTGGGGACATAACATCTGACTCAGGAGGCATTTTTGCTACCTCCAACAGTTTGCTCAGTTTTGAAAATGACCCAGGCTTTTGTAAAAACAAATTAGTGTTGTCCTTTTCTTTCAAATCTTCTTTTTGCTCACAGTGAGTTGTATTTAAACAGTGTAATTTCTCTTCAGTCTCAAATTCTTCTTCTTTGATATGCATGCTCTCTACCTTTTTTGACTTCTCTTTTTCTTTTGCGATTTCTTCAAGGCCTAAAAATGCATAAGAAACTTATATGGAATATAACAGATCAATTAATTTAGACCACTTTTATCATTGTATTTGGCTAGATCATATCATATCACAATTATCTTTTTTATTTTATTATTTAATAAATCACTTCACACTTGGCAGAAGGGAACAAGCTTCAAGACATAAAGAGATTTAAATCCATTTAAGCACCTGAAGGAAAAACAACCTCAACGTAGTTATAGTATTCTCCCTTAAAGACATATGAAGCAGTTTGACAGTACAAAGTATTTGAAAGGGACAGGTTCTCAGCAGCTGTCTTTTTAGAAGGCTCTCTATACAAAAACTCCTCTGTTTTTATCAAGAGGGAGCAGCTTAGAGCCTTCAAGTTTATTTTTGCAAAAGAGCATTTCATTCAACTCACAGCCAAGTACAAAGAGGAGGATCAAAATTCTTGCTGTGAAATCAAATATTCACCAAATATTAAGACATCATAATATTAAGTATTTTACCTCTTTGAATAAAAAGCATTTAACAACTTCATCTGCAAAACAATGTCAATGTTCTTCAAAGTTTAAAACTCTTTCAAAAAGTCACCCAACATGACAACTGGGACTCTACACCCAGTTAAGTAGTCAAATGCAAACCATACAGTGTAGCATCTAACCAATTTTAAGTACAAACAGAAGCTGATTGCAAAAGACATTTTTTTTCAAATATATGAGGTGCAAAAATGCTATCTTTTATGAAAAGGGAAAAAATTTTCTGTCTTCTTTGCTCTCCTAGTCTTTTTAAACTGTTTCTCTTGTATCCTTATGCTGATGTGTCTTTGAAAAGAATCATAGAATCATAAAATTGTCAGGGCTGGAAGAGACCTCAAAGATTATCTAGTTCCAGCCCTCCTGCTATGGGGAGGGACACCTCACACTAGATCAGGTTGCTCAGAGCCACATTCAGCCTGGCCTTAAAAGCCTCCAGGGATAGGGCTTCTACTACCTCCCCGGGCAATCTGTTCTAGGGTCTCACCACCCTCACGGGAAGAACTGCTTCCTAATATCCAATATGAACATACCCACTTTTAGTTTTGCTCCATTCCCTCTAGTCCTATCACTACCTGACATCCTAAAAAGTCCCTCCCCAACTTTCTTGTAGGCCCCCTTAAGATACTGGAAGGCCACAATAAGGTCTTCTCATAGCCGCCTTCTCTCCAGACTGAACAGCCCCAACTCTCTCAGTCTGTTACACCCAACCACATTAAAACTTCAAAACGTGCCCATAGTTAGGGTATATGTTCAGATATACACAATTTGAGTATCAGCAGAAGAAACAGAATCACTACACTGAGAAGTATTTTTTTAAATGGACAGATAACGTGTCACATTTCAAACCTTTACAGAAAGGAGTGAGGAGTCAATAAACTGCAGAATTTACTGAAATGGCAAACTAAGAGCTGAGGAGAGGAGAAGTAGTTCAGAACTTAAGAATGTGTCCATCATGCTCCTCAGGGAAACTGAGATTTCATTAACAAATACAGGTTTGCCCTACAGGTCTTGGTTAAACTTTTTGTGGTTTTGCTTGTTCATATATTTTCCTTTGTGCACAATTTCCAAAGTATTTGGGGATTTCATCTGGCTAAAGTACAATAAACACAGAGAACAAAAGGAATGCCAGCAGTACAGTTCCTAACACACAGCATAAAACAGTGTAGAACAGGAGACACAGTCAAGTTACTTTTTATGCTACCGACTTTAGAAAAATAACTTGAAAACCAAGATTGGATTTAGGAGCTCTACAGTATATTTTGAGGGCCAAAAATGGGCTCAAATTTCATACCATGCTATAATGTTCCAGTTACTTTAAATAAATAACTCTAGAATGATGTAATTCTCATGAGATCGTTAAATTCTGATGTGTATTAGAGATTTTTTTTTTTCATTATCCAGGGTGCTGGGGGTGGAATTTTAAGAGTAATGAGGTTTTGCTTCATCTGTATGAGAACCGGAAAGGATTTTTTTGTGAACAAAATGAAGGCTTACATTTAAGAATTCTAATACCTACAACAAGGTGTGATAAACGTATTCTTCTACATCTATCCAATTTAAAGTGCATGAAAAATGCAATCACAATTTATACCTGTCACAACTGCAAAAATCACAATTTAATTTTGGCAAAAATAGCTTCCACATTTGCTGGATTGGAAGAAAGATCAATTCGTAAAACACAGAGTAAATCATACTACTGATCATAAAATTCAGTACTTTACTGTGCAAGCACATGTCAGATCTTCAAGCACAGACTAGTCTGTATATTGGCACCCAATATAACAACTGAAGATGAAAAGAATTTTTCTGCATTCTCTGGTCATCCTGGTTTTCACAGACAGAGTTTACTACCATGCAGAAATAGGAAAGAGGCAAAAAAAAAAGAAACAAATATCCCATGTAGGTAAATATGAAAGAGCATAATACACAGAACTTTAACAACTGAAAGCTTCCAAAATACGAACTTTCATTTTACAAGATATTAACTGATATTTCATAATCACAAAGTAAGTATTAGAGAGAACCATTTTAACAGAGATCAGCAGGTTTACTGACAGCAGCCTGTTCAGCCTCTGGTTGAAGGTGATGCCTAAAGACCTTGCTGCACAAAATCAAAGCCTACAAAGGTGGGCAGTATGTCTTGGCACAGCATACCTTGGGCATGACATTACTCCTTAAGCTTCTTACCTTCTCCACTTTCCATGCCCTCTACAAAAATACCACCGCACTGGGGCAGAATCCAGTATCGGCGCCTGTAGCGATCTTGGCCAAACATCATTGAACGCAAACAATGAGAAGCTTCAAACAACTTCTTTCTGTATTGGCTTTGTTGCTGGATTAGAAAAGGGAAACCATTAAAATTCAATAGAAGAAAAAAATCATAACTGAAAACATCTCCTGACTGCCAGACTGAACAGAAGTTCCATGCTCACACAGGGAGGATCTCAAGAGATTTTGTGTGTGTGTGTGTGTGTGTGTTATGTGATACTCTACTTAAAACTGCTTTCTTGATTTTACTTACAGAGCAAACTGAATCCAGTCACTTACTGGTTCAGCATATCAGTCTTCCCTTACAGCCCATTTTGTGATGGTAGGTCCTGTCTGTAACAGTGACTCTCAGAGAACAATATGATCAAAGATTTCACAGCAGAATAACAGCTGAAATCCTATCAATTCTACAGTAATAGCAAATGGTGTACTGAGCACTGAAGATAGCCAATACTGCAGCTCCTGATGGGAAACTAATGAGATGTTTTAACCGGCTCATAAAAGAATAATAATGCCTGAAAATAAATTCCGTATTCAAACACAAACAGTTCTCTGAGGAGAGCTGGCAAGGATCTGAATTTATTCAATTCTTGCTAAATTGAGGCTGCTGGAAGTCAGGTATAATTCAGGACTGCTGATTTACTGCAATTTGGACCATGACAGAAAAGACAAAGTCTAAAGTTGCCAGTTTTCTAATATGAGGAATAAAACCATGGACCATGAGTACCCCTATCAATAGGATTCTATCTTGTTCACATTTCTCTTCTTGTTTCTTCTCTCAAAACCTGAAGCTAAGACAGCTCTCTGTGAGCTTAGAACAGGGCTGTAGAAATTAGCCAGTTGTAGGAGGGAATGAGAACTGCAGTCCTTTGTGTAATGGAAAAGTTAGTGCTTCTAATTTTCCAAAATCAGCAAACAGAAGTGCATCAGTTAGATCTGGGTAAAAATTATCTTATTCTATTTGGATATGTGCAAATATATTATCAACAGCTTTCCAACTGTCTTTTGTGCCATATCCATTTAGTGCTGCTAGACTAAACTCACAACTTGGGTGTCACAAACAGCAGCATCATTTGTGTTTTCATTAAACAAAAGCTGACCCTTATTTCAATTTATATCAATTTGGAGCACTGAAAATGATGATTAACATTCTAACTCATTACATTCAGTGATCCAATCTGTAGTGTAACAAAGACAAATGACCTCTCACCTTTGTCAGTTTTTCAATCTGCTTCTCAAGCTCTTCAACACTTGCTGTCTGGTCCCCATCATCCTAAAAATCACCAAACATACTGTCACGCCCAATCTATTTCAGGGTAAAAATCATCCTACCATGTCTCACAAACAGTACAAGTGAAAACATACTAACAGAAAATCAGAGGCAAATTCTAAGGGTAAAAACAGTGCAAATTTTGTGCTCATTCAATATACTCGACTAGAAACCATGTAATTAGAAAAAGGTGTGTCTGGAATCTCTCCAAACCACCCCTGATGCATACAAAAGGGAAGGCTCATAACCAAATGTTCACTCGAAACATTCTTTACTGGAAGAAAGAGTTTGGTCTGTACACAAACACTTAAGATGACAGAATTTGATCTCTGTTTTCAAAAAGCTTTTTTTGATATTTGAAGCAATTCTTCACCACGAGGGTGGTGAGTCATTGGAACAGTTTGCCCTGGTAAGTTGTGGAGGGCCCACAGCTGAACATTTTCAAATCCAGGTTTGGTGGGGCCTTGAGCTACCTGAGATGTCCCTGCCCACGACAGGTAGTTGGAACTAGATGACCTTTAAGGTCCCTTCCAACCCAAACTATTCTGTGATTCAGAGTCAAATTAATTTCCAAGTGGTTTTCACATGAAACAATGCAATCTGTCGAATCTTATCTATCAGTTTTCAGTGAGTGCATATTTGCATTTTATTTCAACGTCTACAAGAACCTGGAGAGCCACTGAACATTACGAGTTTGTTATATAAGTTCCAGTATTATTCTCGCTGATTTTTGAAGAGGATGGCTATGGTTCCCACTTTCTTGACACAGTTTAAAAATGAGAGTAATTTTCACAAAGTGAGTTACAATTTAGTTCAAGAAAGTCTTTGGGGATAACAATATTCAAAAGAATACAACCACAATGCTAGGAGCAATCAATCACCTGCACTGTACGATACTGTCTGGTCTTGTACTTCTTCGCTCTGAAAAAGCATACCAGAATGGAGCCCTCTCAAACAGCACATCTAGCATGAATTCAATGGAATCAGAGAATCACTGAGTCTGGAGTAGGCCTCAGAGATCATCAAGTCCAGCCTATGACCTAACACCACCACACTGACCAGACTGTGCCACTAAGTGCCACATCTAATCTTTCCTTAAACATCTCCAGGGACAGCGAATCCACCACCTCCCTGGGGAGTCCATTCCAGTGTCTAATCATCCTTTCCAGAAGGAAGTGCTTCCTAATATCCAACCTAAACCTCCTCTGGAGCAGTTTCAGGCCATGTCCTTTCATCTTGGCAGAAGTTTCCTGGGAGAAGAACCTGACCTGCACTTTACTACAGCTTCCCTTCAGGTAGTTGTAGACTGTGATAAGGTTCCACCTGAGTCTTCTCCAGACTGAACACCGCCAGCTCCCTCAGCCTCTCCTCATCAGACTTTCCCTTCAGCCCCCTCACCAGACTCATTGCTCTCCTCTGGACCCGCTCCAGCACCTCAGTATCTTTCTTGAAGTGAGGGGCCCAGAGCTGCACACAGTGCTCAAGGTGAGGCCTCCCTAGTGCTGAGTACAGGGGCAGAATGACTTCCTTGGTCCTGCTGGCCACACTATTCCTGATACAGGCCAAGATGCCATTGATCTTCCGTTCCACCTGGGCACACTGCTGGCTCATGTTCAGCTGTCTGTCAAGCAGCATTCCCAGGTCCCTCTCTGCGAGGCTGCTCTCCATCCACTCATCCCCCAGTCTACAACACTACATGGGGTTATGTGAGATAACATACCTAAATGTTACTTCTTTTTAATTCTTATGTATTAATTTGTAAGGACTCCACCCCTATGCCTCTGAGGTATTCCCTCAAATTCATACACATTATAGCACTTGAAATAAATACAGAATAGTAATATAAAGAGCAGCTCCTACCTTAGAAACTACTTAGGTTTCTAAACAGTATTTGCAAAGATCTGAGTTGTTTATCCAAGCACTGTTCAAGTAGCCATATCCACAGCACCCATAAAATCTCTCTTTGAACTTCAATAACCTTGCAAAAAATAGGTCATTTTCCTGGCAAACAGTGCAACACTAAGAGCATTCAAATGTGGTAATTTGCTATTGCTTGTCTCTTTGATCAGGTTTCATCCAGTAGAGAATTCTAGAGTTCTGCAGTGAATCTTATGGGCTGGGGGCACTTATTTTGAAAAAAAAACAAAACAAAAAAAACCCCAACAAACAGAAATCCCAAAAATCTTTGGGCCTTTATAGATATTTCAGAGCTAAAAATGTTTCCATGATCCTTCTGAATCTTATCTGATACAGACTGGTAAAATTTGTCATCTTGTGATCGAATACAGTCAGGCAGTGACTACTACCCTAGAAAAGTTATGGAAAAAATACACAAGAAAGATTTATAATAGACAATGTTAAATACAACTTAAATAAAAAAGGTGTGTAAACTCATAAATATAACTTCTTTCTCCTTCAAGAGAAAACTATAACAAAGCTGCAGTTCTCTGGATCTGGTATGATCCTTCAGAATTTCAGAGAAATTAAAAATAAGTCAACACCAGTAAGCAGTAAAATAAAAGTAATAATGATTTAAAAGAAAACAACAAAGAAAAAAAAATCTAAACCCTAAACCAAACCCAACCATTTGACCAAATCAACCCACCAACCCATAATATCATAGGTATTCAAAAAAAAAAAAAAAAAAATACTGCAAAAAATAAACATTCTACAAATTTTAAGAATATTGGAGGTGAGTTGTTGTTCCTTCCTTTTCGTTGTGAGACTGAGGATGCAGTGCCATACTGTAGGGAAACAGCTTCTAATGCATCAATTTTCTCTGTACTTAGAATCTCCCACCTCATCCTCGCAAACATCTGCCTTCTTTCCTTTTTTATCCTCTTTGTCCTCTTCATCCTCATCATCCTCATCTGCCTGATCATCACTGTCATCGTCGTCGTCATCATCGTAATCACTGTCCCCTGCCTTTCGCCTGCGTTTGCGGCCTGGTGTTGGTGTTTCCAAAGAGTGCTGCTCCTCTCCTCCGTCGCCACCTCCTGTGGCATCTCTTTTGCCAGTTTTCTTAGCATGAATGATTCTAAGCCTTGAAACACAGGACAAGAGATGAAATTAAGGAGCAGGTCTGTACCATAAACGCACCTTTCTTCCTAGGTGACTGAAAGTAAACCATACATTTTAGATGCAAATTAGCAATTCTGTTCTAACACAACACTGTATTTTCTCAGTATTTATCACTGTTAGTCAACAAGAGGAAAAAAAAAAAAAAAAAAAATCAGGCTACAAAGGCCCTTACACCTCTTAGTCAGCTCTGAATAGGATTTCTGCTTCTCCCAGGTGACTTTTAATGCATAACTGTTTAGAAGACATTAAACAAGAAAGACTTTGAAAAAATTAGGAAAGACAATTAGATGAAAGAACCATTTCTATTTATCTTTTGGTTTATGCATTTAAAAATATGACCATAAAATACCTGTGGCTGAGGGCTGAAGGGCTGGAAATATGGAAATATTTACATTTGCATGGCAACAGCAAGATAGGTTTGTTTGGTTTTTTTCCCTTTTCAGATGTTATTAATTTTTAATTTGTTTTATATTATTTTAATCCTTTGTCTGATATTTTTATTCTATTAGTTTCTTTTCTGAGAAATCTTAGGCACCTAAGCTACCAGAAGATTACTCAAACTCTCATTTTTCCTTTTATGAAAGAAAAGGGAAACTTACATACCAGTAATTCTGGTTGTAGTAGACCTTCTTCTTCTATAAAAACCCTATAAGACAAGATTCCACACAGCAAAAATTATAGTTCCACCTATCAGGGAGCTAGCAGGCAAACATGCTGAATCACAGGAGGTATCAATAGCCAGCCCTATCCAGTCACTTATAATGCAGACCAAAAATACAACTGACTTAGAAGAGGTTCATAAACACGTGTAGAAAAGACAAAGATTTTGGTAAGAGATGGTTAGAAGAAGGTAGGATGGGAAAAGTAGAGTGGTAACGACAAACCAATTACCAGTATGTAATTTTTCCTTGTCGTACTTATCTCTCTTCCCATCCTACAAAACAATATTCCATACAGCAAGTGGCTACAAGTATGGTGAGTGTTGTAGAAGTGCTGGCTTCAAGCACACTGACAAACAGCCTTCTGAAATGCTGCTGAACAAAGCCAGTACTCAACAGCACAAACTCACATGAAGCTGTCACTGCTCGACTGGTAGCAGCTCTTTTTTGTCTTTGTTAAGAAGACTGTTAGCAAGATATCATCAAGGAGCCTTCTGCTTGCTTGGAAACAGTTAAGCTTTGGGTTTTTTGTGGGTGGTGCTTTTGGGCTGTTGTAGATTTTTTTTTTATTTTTTTTTTTTTTAAATGCAGTGGTTACTCCACTGGAGAATTTTAGAAAGTTTTACACTTTTATTTTTCCAGCACAATGTACTTTTAGCTATTTTAGCAATTTAAACAAATAATTTAAAATAGTAATTTCTGAAGCCTCCCAGTGAACGTGGAAGGAAGTAAGTTTCAGGTCTGGTTCAACAGCCTGAGACTTGCTGAGTGTCAATATGACTCAGCCTCTTTTAGAAAAGGACAACTTCAAACCATCAAGTCATCTTCATTTGGAATGGAAATTCCTGCCTATACACAGGAATTAACTATCAAACAAGGCCACTAGTCAACATCTGGATTGACTGCTGCATGACTGGACAGTTTGAGAGACCAACTGGACTAAGATAATCTTGAAGATGAGTCAATAATAAAGCTGGCAGCCAAAAGTTCAATGACCAACGAATGCTTCTTTTACATACCTAGAAGAAATCAGAAGAACCAGAGAAGGCTACTTCTGCAGAAAGCAAAACTAAAGATAAAACACTTTCAAGCACTAAAGGAAGCCTGCTGCATGACGATGCAAGTTGTGGAGATGGAAATGAATCAAGGATGCTCTTTTAATAGCACCATAAGCATAAGAAGGCAGCACTCTGGATCCAAAGTAGAGGCAGAAATCAAAGAGTATTCAGGTATTTCAAGAGGTAGCATAATATCCCTGCTGCTACCTGGACATACGGATCACTGAGAGAAGAAAACATTCACTGAGGAAACTGTTTAATCTTTCTCACTTTCAGGTATATACCAAAATGACATCTGCAACAGTAGAGAGTTATGATGTCTATTGGCCTATAAAAAGAGTGGGTGGCTCATCAGATCATCAGGTGCGTGAGTTAAGTCTGCTCTGCTCTGTAATGCTTGATAGATCACATAAGGAAAATTCACTTTTTGACTTCATTTTCATGCCTTCATAATTTTTGCACCTAGAGAAATCTTGTGAATGCTTAGCAAATATCTAAAGGATTGATGCCAAGAGGATAGGGATGACAGACTTTTCAGTGGTGTCCAGAGGCAGGACAAGAGGAAAAACAGAATCCAGTAGGTGATGATGAGAGAAACTTCTTTGCTGTGAGGGTGCTGGAGACGAGGGTGCAGGCTGCACAGAGAGGTTATGGAGTCTCCTTGGGAGAGATTCCAAACCCACCTGGACACTGTAATCCCAGGCAACCTGCTGTGGGTGACCCTGCTTTAGCAAGGGTGTTGGATTGGATGATCTCCAGAGCTCCCTTCCAACTCCCACCATGCTGGGACTTTGTGAATATTAAGTAGAAGTAAGGCAAAGAAATTCTAAACGTTGTACTTTTAATGTGCTTTTAACATGCTTCAGCCTGGATCTCAAAAAAATGAAAGCCCAAATCAGCATTACCACCTCCTGCCCAAAGTCAGGGTGTAATTTCTCCCCTTATGCAATGCTCTTGCCATCATCAATGACAGTTGAAAGGGCCTCACTAAGAATAAATTTATTTACAAGGAGTATGCCTTACTAGCATGTAAGAAAGAACATTATTGCAGTGAAAGTACTTGTCCTGCAGTAATTATAGTACTGTAAAGAAACAGATATTACCTATTTTTTTTTCAATTAGGTAGCTATATTTCATTTTTATTCTCTTTTAGCTTTGCCTTCCTTCCCCCTCAGCCCCCAGTATCCAGTTGAGGAGCTAAAAAAAGTGAAAAGGTAAGCACAAAAATTAGAACTGCCTAGCGAAAACATCTGATAAAATGTAGAGTCTATTCTCATTCCATCCAGATATACTTCAAGCCAGTCTGGACATAGTGGGCATGAAGATTTACCACAACAAACAGTGGCTGAGATGAAACAAACACACCATTCCTTGGTATCCCTTGTTCTTCCACTATACACTTTTTCCTGGTATAATGGGTTGCACATCCACTGATCACATGATGAGTAGTCAAGACCCCAGATACTCTGCAAAACTGTTTGGGCCTGGGATGCTTAAAAACTAGACTGAGCTTTGAAATGGATGGGGAATATAACATGCATAAGAATTAAGTCTTAAAGCAGGAAAAATAAGACCAGACAGAAGCCTGAAATGGATAGAAGAGCCAGAAGAGCTGTATAGTTTGTGAAAAACACCAACAGATTTAATCAAGAAGAAAACCTTTTTTAAAAATCAATCAAAGGAGGCTCTTACAAAAAGATTCTGGGATTTCACCAGAAAAATAGGGGAAAATCCAAAGATGAGATTAATCATGTCCAGTGAATTCAAGGAAGTGGAAGAATGTTTCTGAGCACCCCCACGACACTTACGCTCAAAAATAGGGACAGCACTACTGGAACTCAAAATTCACATGAAGGGAAAACAAATAGAGAGAAAAGACTGGAGACAGAAAGAAGGGCTTGGGACTTCAGGGTATTATGCCAACTATTTGAAAGAGAAGAAAATGGAGATCATGAGGAAAAGGGAGGATCCTACATCTACAAGTACTTACAGTTTGATGGAGGGAGAGAAAGACTAGGCAGTGGCTAAGGAGACAAGGACAGGTAAGGGTTCCATTCCACTAGTGGACAGTTAGCTACATCAGAACTTCAGAAACACTTTTAAAACTATATCCTAGAGAAATGATACAGATGAAGACAAGGAAAGGTATTTGGATTTTCCTAAAAGATAAAATATTAACCTTGTGCAGACTGAAATCTGCAGTATTAGTAAAGAAGTTATTTATTTTTATTGGCCTGATTTTTTCCTCTACCTCCCTCTTGTCCTTCTTCTTTACTTCATTCCTTCTTCCTTCTGAGGTACATTAAAGGGAAAAAAGGGAGACATTAGAAACAAAAGTACCTAAAGCAAAGACCAAGAAAGGATTCACCGTTCCTAGAAAGAGGTAAAGATGACTAAGTTAAAAAAAGAAAGTCAAGGTTGGCTATGTATTTTTACCCCCTGTGATTCATGACTTTTATGCCTTCTAGCTTCCTGGTAGTTGGAGCAGTTATGCTTGCTGTATGGAATTTTGTCTTGTAGGATGGGAGAACAGTGGATATGAAACTGACAACCCCTAAAAAGTTCCAGTTTTCCCTTAAATACGAATACAAAAAATATCTCAAAGTTTGCATTCTACAAATGATCCCTAGCTACAGGGAACAATGCAACACTGACAGATGGGAAACACTAAGATAACACAACACAAAATTCAATTAGCTCTCATGGAAACCACATCTTAGCATGCCTTTCAGAATGAACATTAGTAATTATAGTAGGTCCAAATCAACCTTGATGATGATGTCAGCAGCAATCTGACAGCTCCTGTAATATTCCAATTTTTTTTTCTTTTCCCAAAGAATACAAAATGAACTTTACTTTTCTTCAATTCTGAGGTACACTCATGCACCTTTCACAGATTGTAAAAATACCAGTTCTGCATTATTCTAAATCCACATCCATCCTAATTAAGCAGTTCATTTAGTAGCTTCTTGTTCAACCTGTAACACAATCAGCTAATTTTGTGCTTATAACCAATTGCCTATATGGCAGCGTATCTGAGCAAATGCAAGAAAGCAACACGTTGTAATATTTAAGGAAACGAAACTTACTTCCGAAGTTTGCCTTCAACCATCCATTTATCTCTCCTTAAGTTTGACATATAATCAATGTTTTTATCAATTTCGCTGTCAAAGACAAAATAATCCATTAACTGTGAACTTTCATATCTTTTCCTGAGAATACATTTACATACAGATACTTTGTCTTAAAGAATTCTCTTGGAAAAAAAATTTGAAGCAAGTGATTTTAAAGCTAGGGAACTCCAATCCTGAACTGCTGTGTCTATGTCAGGCAGTCTTTATTTACAGTACCATGTCAGCCTTCTTTCTGTAAGAACCATATCATTCAAAAAATTTTTACATGTTTTCCATAGCTCTAACTCAGTGTCAAACCTCCAGCTGTATGTGTGCCACAAAGCCCTGCACTGAAAACAAAGTTATCACTGCTACATCCATGGTCTCGTGACTAGGATCCATGTGATCTGCAAACTACAGTCACTTTTCACTACAGCACTTGATGAAGCAAGCCAGTACAGCAACAGTCTGCAAGCACACTTCTGAGACATCTCAGCCTCAACCTTTCAGATGGTTATAGTAGTTTTCAGCTTTGAAAGATATAGAGCATCTCTTTTCTCCTTGCCTTACACAATCTTGATGCACGTTTGCAGTACTGTACAGCAAAAGCAGGAGAATTCACCAGGAAACAAAACAGCTCTCGGGTGATTAAAGACTTTACCACAGTAATTAAGTACACGTGGTGCAAATTAAGTAAATTGACTGCACATTGTTGGGTTTTCAAAAGTTGTTTAATGCAGGTTTGTTTTTTTAAATTAAGGAATGCTATGTCTGACCACAAATGAAGCATACACCTGCTTGAATTACCACCATGATAAATAAGGCTTGCCACCCCAGCTTATGACACTATGTACATGTATTTGGGCAAAAGAGGTTTGGAAAGAGGGAAAAAAGTGGAACAGGAGTACTGCAGAAGCCTTATACAACTCTTCCAAACCACTCCCTAGAGCACCTAGTGAATTTCTCTGTAATCAGCCTCATCATATACCCCAAAACGGCTGAAGAAATTTTAGAGCAAGATTTGAAAACAGACTTAAAGAGACCAAACATGGAAAAGTTCTACTCTTTTATCTTATCAGAAGTAGGTATAGCTAAGAATCAGTAAGACAGCAAATCTCAGTTTCCATTGTAAGAACATCAAGAAGCCTCCTGTAACAGTGTATGCAGTACTTTTGACCTAGAATATACTAGTACTTTTATTTTTACAGACGTATTTGGGAAGGATCTTACCTTACTACACTTTTGCTGCAGGCTAACTCATTGACAAGAAAAGCAAGAACTGATGCTTTCTGAGCTGGAGTATGTGCCTGAAAAGCTTTTGTCTTCAAGCTCTCTGTCAGCTCAGTTTGCCCACAGTGAGCCTCCATGAATATCTGCAGAATCTCAGACACATTATCTCGATTGATACCAACATTCAGTAAGTGTTCTCCAAGAATAGTTTTGGCCTAAAACAAATAAAGATGTTTCAAACAATCACATTTAAAGACAAAAAAATGTTTTTCTCTGTAGGCTGGATCATTGCCTATAGCACAGTGGGATGCATTTGTCTGCATTTTTACATGAGGATTTTTAAAAGCCTTTTTCTTTACTCAAACATAAATCTAAAACAGGGTTAACAAATTAGAATGTCTTCACCTCTAAGTTTGTAAGAACAGAGATAATGTTACTGAAATAGATTAAACGAAAAAGGGGATAGTCTTAAGTGGAATATGCTATGTAGAGTTATACAGTAGAAAAGAGATATGTTGGCTTAAAAAAACAAAGATAATAAGAAAAAATTGTGAATGGTTTTGATGAAGTGGCATTGAGAGCAGAGTTTGGATAAAAAAAGCGCAAGATAGTCATTAAGTATAACATAAGGGTAAAAATCAAAAGGGAGCAAAAAAAAAAAAAAAACAGGGGTAAAAAAACATGGCCACAGATGTGGTAATGCCCCACAAAAAGTTCAAATCAAAACAAGAGAGTGTAGAGAAAATCCCTGCACTCCGCACTGGTGAGCCTGCATCTCAAATACTGGGTACAGTTTTGGACCCCTCACTGCAAGAAGGACATTGAGGGGCTGGAGTGTGTCCAGAAGGGCAAAGCTGGTGAAAGGTCTGGAAAACAGGTCCTGTGAAAAGTGGCTGAGAGCTGGGGTTGTTCAGCCTGGAGAAAAGGAGGCCAAGGGGAGACCTTTTGGCTCTCTACAGCTCTCTGAAAATGATAGGATAAGAGGAAATGGCCTCAACTTGCACCAAGAGAAGTTGAAGCTGGACATTATGAAGATTTTTTTTTCACTGAAAGAGTTATCAAGCCCTGGAATGGCTTGCCCAGGGAGGTGGTGGAGTCCCCCACCCTGGAGGTATTTAAGAGCTATGTAGATGTAGGGCTTAGGGATATGGTTTAGTCTAGGACTCTTCTGAGTTAAACTAATGATTGGAATTGATGTTCTTAAAGGTCTTTTCCAATCTAGGCAATTCTGTGATTCTCTGAAAATGGTCAGAAATATCACTTCTGGAAAATAACAAGGGTGACAGGCCACAAAAAGTCTTGAGTAACATTAGAACAGTGACAGCAGAGAGAAGAATTGGGAAAGAGAATGAAAACCAGGTGTCAAAGATGCATTATGAAGAACACATTAGCAAAAGTAGTATGTTTAATATGGTTTGTTTTTTTTTTTTTCACCTTATATCCTGTAACGAGTCCTGGATCACAAACAGCTGCAGAGACAAGCTTTACAAGTAAGTCTTGTACTTCTCCCATGCTGTCCCCTAGGTTTAGCAAACCCTCTTGAAGAATGCTCAGGGAAGGGACATCCATATTCACGTCAAAGCCAAGAACTTTACCAAAGTTACGCAGGAACTGCACTACCATGAGACAATCTGAAAATGTGCTTCCATCCAGAACAAGGCCTGGAATGCGAGGCAATTCTGGCAAAGGCTGAAAGGTAAGCAATAACAATGACAGAATCAGTAGTATATTTCAAAAGAACACTGTTTTTAACAGTAGCTAAGGAAATGGGCTGGTAGGTTCATAGAACCTAGCATGACAAATGCTAGAAGGTAAAGGCTAAAGAGAAACTGCCCCTGCACCTCCCACACAGGAAATTCAATTTAAAGCTGAAGCACATTTATCTTTCCATATATTTGAGGTGAGAGATTGATAGCTACTTATTTTTTGGCCAGAAGATCCTCTCAGGCTCTATTCTGAGCCAAACTTTAAAAGGTGGTTAAAAAAATTTGGGGGGCATAGGGAGAGAAATTCTTTGCAAAGCGAGGGCTTGAACCTGAGGTACATCAAGTCCTGATAGGCAAAAATTAACACCACCAAAGATTGAGAGAGCATGTGTTCTTTAGTAACAGCTTGGAGTAGCTGCACATCTGAAAAAAGCTTTGTCTAGTGCCTGTATACTGAGACATGATGCATATTCCTGCTGTAAAAATAAATCAGAGTAATTGATTTTTTTTTCCTTTTAAGCAATCATGCAAGTGCTTTTCGGGAAGCAGGCCACTTTTAAACAAAGTGCTTTTCATTAACTAAATGTATGCTACTTTAATGTCTGTACTAACTTATATTTATATCTACATATCTATATATCTATGTATCTCAAATACTTTTCTAGACTAAAACTTGAATGCTTTAGGAGTGACTGCAAGAAAAAAGTGACTGTCAACAATGACAAAATACAGAAGAGGCAGGAAAATAAGTTTACACTGCTAGGGTTACCTTCTGGTCTGCTAAGCACATGTCTTCATTAGGCTTCTTTAGCTCCTTGGCCATTTCTAGTTCCAATCTTCGCTGTTCCAGTTTCCGTTCTTTGTTTAATCTTTTTTCATCACGTTTCTCCTGCTTCAATCGCTCTTTTTCCTTGTGTAGAATTAAAAGGGCAGAAAATAAAACTCAGATATTACACTTACAGTGGAACAACCTGAAAATTTGAAAAGTACTATTTATGGAACTACCACAGCAACTAAGGAACCTACATTCAAGTAAAAGGGAAAAGGGAAACTACAGAAATAGAAGAAAACGTGCAACTGTGAGCAAATGAAGATCCACTTTTTTCTTTCCTTTCCATATGGAAATGAGCATTGGGTGTGTTGGGACTAACATTTCAGAAAGGTGAGTTCCTGCTGTAACATTTTAGCAAAATTGAGACATCTCCACTGGTTGTAAGTTCTACTGCAAAATCACTTTTACATTATCTTCAGCTCAGGGCAACTTCAGTCTTTCATGCAATGCTATGGTTAAGAGTAAAATTTAACTAGTTAAAGGCCTAATTAGCTGACTCAATGAAAATATTTTGATGGATTCGGGGTTAGGAAGTGCCAGACTACCAGTTTCTCGAATTCCCTGCCACCCCAAGGGAAGTATCCAGAATTCCTTTACTTGTAAGCAAAGCAATAACTTGAATTATGAAGAGCATTGATATTTTGCAGTACTTCAAAAGGAATACTTTAATTCGGTTGCCCCACAAACACCCAATTTAATAGCACAGAATATGTATTTAATCTTTAGCGTTAATGCTCATAATAATCAAATGTTATTAGGTCCTTTTGTGATACACTACATTTCTATAAATTGAAACAGTCACCAGAAGAAGCAGCCCTAATTGCAAAGAAAGGGCAGCTCTTTTGGAAATAGTCTTGTTTTCAGTAACAAATCAGAAGCAAATAGCTAGATGTTTAGATGATCAGCATCAAAAGAAGCCTGAAATTCTGGAGTGTGAAATCAGCAAGTTCTTTGTTCCCAGTTTAATGTCACTGTGTTCAAAAAAGAAAACAAGTGACTAGATTCAGAGATGAACAAAGTATCATGACTGTACACAAAATGACCCATAGGCTTCTCCATCCTTTGGTTCAGAATTTCTGACATATTTTAAGTAAAACAAGAAATGGAGCATCTATTTTTCTGTAGCACAGCCAGCACCTTCTTCTGAAGGAGAAAAAGTAAAGATCTTAAGGTATAATAATCCTATTATCTTGGCTTCATCATGATCCAAAATCTGCAAGTTTAAGAAGCCAGGACTGGAATAAGAGATGTACTTCTACCCCTGAGAGGGGTAAATATTGAGAAAGACCTGCTCAGCAAGTCTGACAAGTCAGTATGATCAAGTCTTTATTCTTCTTACACAAGTGAGCAGTGTGAAGAAGAAAAAATAAAAATTCCTTTCCAGGGAGTATCAGGGACTATGCAATTACTAGCTTTTTGCTTTGATTCACTAAGTATGATCCTGAGATCATTCAGATCCCATCCCTGCGTTTGTCCTGTACCTGACACTGTTTCCCCCACAGGCAGTAACAGCTACAGCAGATTGCCACACTCCACAAACTACCTGGGACAGTCTATGCCAGAGTTCAACCATAAGTCTCAAAGTAAAAAAAGCTTAAACAGAATTTCCTGCATCTCAATCTGTGCCTATTGCTTCTTGTCCTGACAGTCTACTAACGAAACTACATGTACAAAGACATTACTTTTCTACTGATCTCTGCAGAATGAAACCGTGAGAACCTCAAACTTTCAGAGGTTAATACTCACTTCTGCTTTTTTACGTGCTTCCATGGCTTTCATAAGCATCATGTGTTGTCTTCTCCTTTCTCGTTCCTATTGAAGCAGGTAAGATTAGAATAAAACTCACCCATATTTTCAAATAGGTAAAAAAGCTGAGTAACAAATTTATAGCATTAATAGACAAGTCACAGTAAATACTAAATATAGGACAAGGATGGCCAAGTCTGTGCATGTTTTAGTTCAGGTTTAGAAAGCAAATACAAGAACAATCAAAAGCAAAAAGGTAAAGCAATGAACATGGAGACAGTGTAAAAAAGAAGCATACAGGTTTACTTATGGTCAGTTGTGATGCTCCTTCATAAGCTGGCAGAACAAAAAGCATAATGGTTGGCTGGAACAGGTCAGTTACCTTACATCTGCTATTATGGAACTTGCAATTTACTTCTTCAATAGCCAATTCAGCAGAAATTTTAACTGGTCATTTTCAAACTCTGAAAATATTAATGTTTTTGTAACCTAGTCACAAATTAGTATCCAGACCAGTTTTAATCAAGCTAGTGGTGCTGCATATACACATGCAACACTAGTATTTACTGATGCCTCTCTCTCAGAGCAGATCATGTCAGTAACTTCAGATCATTAAGGAGCTGTATTCCCAAGCACTAAGGATCTGTTTTCTGCCTTAAAAGCTGAAGAGCAAGTCTTGGCGCCAGTAAAGGCTAAGGTAATTTTATCATCCAATTCAGCAAAGTTAGAGTAGCAGCCGAACGTTTCACTGTTTACTTCTTATGTATTCACCACTGACTGAAAGCTAACTTCCTCAGGACCTTACAAACTTAAGGAAGACATCACCTCAAGTTCTAAAACAGGCTGATTCAAATTGTATTGAAAGTATCTGGACTAATTCCCAGTGAATGGGAAAAGGCTTCTGAAAATTATCAAACTACTACCTATTAATTTTGCCTTCATCCATCCCTGATTTTAAACAGCAGTCCAATTTCTATTGGGACATCAGCAACACAGAATTCTAGTTTAAAAAAAAAAAAATCTTATTTACTTACTGCCATGTTCAATTTATACACATGTTCAAGACATGGGTTTGGTTTTCTTTCCTCAACAGACAAGACAAGCAGATGTATGCAATGCACTGTGCTGTAAAGCCATGCAGCAGTATGTAATATGACAGCAGCCAGTGCTACATTTTATGCATTGCTATGACAACCATATCACAACCAAATCACAATGCGGTGTTAGATGTACAAAAATAAACATACCCATACCATATCTAGTCTATGCCTCTCCAACTCCTGGTAGAAAGAGTTGGCACAACATTATGAAACAGAAATCACAAAGTCATAAAACCACTTTATAATCCCCCAAAAGACCCCAATACCAGAGCAGAGTAATAAATCATTAAGTGAAAGAAAATTTGTGCAGGAATCAAACCCAGGAATTTTTAAAGGGCCTGTTTTGAAGATTTGCCTCCCCACCACCCCACCACACAGCTTAAGTAGTTCACAACTGGCATTCTGTCTGTCTGGTCAACTGCACATCTACCAACCTGGTGTTTCAGAAGAACAGCTTGCTGCCTTCGCATCTCTTTTTCCTTAAAACAAAAGAACAAATGTGTATTTAAAGCAGCCATCAAAATTTACTTACTCAGTAAGATGTGTAATTTTACTGCATTAACCCAGAACATCTGAATTAAACTCTTACTTTCTTGCCCCCCAAAAAGTAAGCAGAGAGCACAGTGTTCATAGTACACCTAACAGTCTACTGAGTTGGGAGGTCCATGACAAAACACACCCACAGCAGTGATAGAAGGACATCTATAACTGTCTTTTCCAACCCTTGTAAGAGACTTCAGTACTCTTGCATGCACACAGCCTAGAAAAGGCTACACTTGTTCAGGCTGCTTCTTTTTTAGATACAGTGTGCTTCAAAGAGTACAGTGAACAATGTTCTTGCACAAGCATTTTGAGTTATGTAAATCAAGTGCTGTGTGAGCAAAACTCATGGTAATGGCACACAAAAAAATTACTGTCTCTATCCCATGTGTACATGTGTGTACCACATATACAGAAACTTCTGTACATGTTTCATGTCTTTATACAAGCATGGGCTGTGCTCTTCACATGCTGTATCCACAGTTCCATTAGCAATGAATATTCTTCCAAATTCCCTGCTTTTCTACATGCATGGTGCAGGAACAGGCTGTCCCCATGAGCTGAAAGCTGAGCTGGTGGGGAAGAAGGGGCCTGGCTCAACAGAAAGATTTGGTTGCTGTTTAGGGAGAAAAAGAGTTTGGGCGTTGGAAGAAGGACACTTGGGACGACTACAAGATTGTCATGAGGCTATGCAGGGAGAAAAGTAGAAGGGGCAAAGCCCAACTGGAAATTAATCTGCCTTCAGCTGTTAAAATTCTTCTACAAATGTATTAGCACTAAAAGAGGACTAAGGAGAATCGCTGTCAACTGTTGGATGCAGAGGAGAACACAGTGGTCAATGACAAGGAAAAGGCTGAGGAACTCACTACCTTCGGTCTAAGATCAGTTGTTTGCTGGATACCCAGCCCCCTGAGCTGGAAAGTAGGGATGGGGAGCAGAATGAAGCCCTCATAATCCAAGAGGAGATGGTTAGTGACCTACTGCACAACTTAAGACAAACACAAGTCTCTGAGGCTCAAGGGTAATGAGTGCTGACCAAGCTACTTTCCACCATTTACCAGCAGTCATGGCTAACTGGGAAGGCCCCAACTGATTTGAAACAGGCAAATACAGCCACTAATCTACAAGAAATGCCAGAAGTAGGACCTGAGGAACTACAGATCTGCCAGTCTGACCTCTGTGGCAGGCAACGTCATGGAGCAGGTCATACAGCATGTTCAGGGTAACTGTGTGATCAGGCCCAGTCAGCATGGGTTCATGAAAGGCCAGTACTGCTTGACAAATCTGATCATCTTCTATGACAAGGTGATCTGCTTAGTGGGTGAGGGCTGTGGATGTTGTTTATCTGGACTTCAGTAAAGCATTTGGAACCATCTTCCACAGCACCCTCTTGGAGAAACTGGCTGCTGTGGCCTGGATGGGTGTACAGTCTGCTGATCAAACAGTGGCTGGATAGCTGGGCCCAGAGAGTGGTGGGGAATGGAATTAAATCCAGTTGGTGTCAGGTCACCAGTGGTACTCCTCAGGGCTCAATATTGGGGCCAGTCTTCTTTAACATCTTTATCAACGATCTTGAGGAGAGAACTGAGTGCATCCTCAGCATATTTGCAGATGACACTAAATTGGGCAGGAGTGTTCATCTGCTGGAGGGTAGGAAGGGTCTGCAGAGGGACCTAGACAGGCTGGATTGATGGGACAACATCACTTTTATGAAGTTTAACAAGGCCAAGTGCTGGGTCCTACACTTGGATCACAATGCTACAGGTTTGGGGCAGAGAGGCTGGAAACTGCACAGCAGTGCTGGTTGGCAGACAGCTGAACATGAGC
>WBNM01045797.1:0-10021 GCA_013399055.1 Ramphastos sulfuratus
CCCTGACTGATTCTATGATCCTCCAGAGAGGAAAAGCTTCCTCCAGAGAATTTCAAAGTATGGGCCAGTCCCTGAAAATAGCTAAATTTGAAATCCTTTGCAAGAATGATCTCCTGTTTAGTCACCTTAGTTCACTAAATTGATTGCCATTATTATTTCTTCATTTTCACTGCAAATGCTGACTTCCAGTGTTTTAACCTCTGCTTGCAGTAGAAATTTACAGGATATTGTCACTAATAAGAATAAGATTTTTTTTTTTTTTAAACAATCTAGGGGATTAGCCACACATCTTCCATTAAAACTTCCATTAAAACCCTTGACTGCTTTAAATTCTCATGAGATTAATTTTAAGAAAGCCTATTTAAAATTAATGTAGAAGTGGGCCAGGATCAGAGCGTGGGATCTGAAACCCTTTTGATTGTGGCAGAAGCAGATGGGAATTTCAACAAGTGCAACACCCAGAAGGCTCTGGATTCTGAAGAGACTTGAAATTCTTGAATTCTGTGTCAACAAATTCAAACCCAAAATGAAAAGCAAACATACAAACAAGAACACACACACACACACACAAAAAAAATCAATAACACCCCCAAAGCGCAAAGCAACCAAAACCCCAAGCAAACTAAAACCAAACAAGCAAACAAACCAGAACACCAGCAGCAGAAAGCAGAAACACTTTCTGAGGTCATGGGTACTATTTTGGTTTCAAACCTTAGGATCCTTTGCTCACATTTTGCTGCTTTCAAATCCCAAAGCTTCATCTGAACTTGGGGGTCTGACACCAAAGCTGAACTCAGACAGCACCTCCCTGGGCCAGGGGTTTCAATAAACTCCTCGCTGCAGGACCTGCCAGCCTGAGCGCTCCTTGCTACAACGTAAAGGGGGGGGGGGGGGTTAAAAAAAAAAAAAAAAAAGAAAATCCTGTCAAATTCAAAAAATATCTTCACTGCTGCCTTCTCATTTCCTGGCTGCAGCCAAGAGCGGAAATAGCTACATTTCCTGAGCAGGGCTGTTCTCCAGGGAACGCCAGCCTGTCTGCAGCAAGCCACTGCTGCAGGCTGGGGCTGGAGAGAGGAGCCTCAGTGCATGCTCAGTCTGAGCTGCAATGAGCTGTGCTGCACCAGTCCTGATCTGCAAGGGACACCTAAGGAAGATAAGGCGACAGGGAACCCCCCTGCCCCTTCATTNTGAGTCAAGAGGAGGCCACAGAGATGATTCAAAGGCTGAAGCACCTCTGCTGAGGATAGACTGAAGGAGCTGAGGTTGTTCAGCCTAGAGAAGACTCCAGGGAGGACCTTAGAGCTGCCTGAAGGGATCCTACAGGAAGGCTGCAGAGAGACTTCTCATGAGGATGTCTAGAGACAGGCCAAGAGGGAATGGTTTGAAGTTGAGGCAGAGCAGGGTTAGAATGGATCTTAGGAAGAAGTTCTTCAGTATGAGGGTGGTGAGACTCTGGAATAGGCTGCCCAGGGAGGCTGTGGATGCCTCCTGCCCAGGGATGTTCAAGGCCAGGTTGGATGAGGTTGAGCCTAGTTGAGAGTCATCCCTGCCCACAGCAAGGAGGTTGCAGTGGATGATCTCTTAGGTAACTCTCAACCTAAGCCATTCTAGGATGATCCAGTTGTTTAGGTGCTTTGTGTCAGAAATAAAGAGATGTGAGGAGAAAACAACCCACCCTAAAGCAGAAGGAAATGATAGATACCACTAGTTATTCCCTTCAGCAGCAGTAGCTTGGTCTAGACAGCTGGAATTTAGATGACTGAACTTAGTCAAGTGGAATCTCACTCACAGAGGCAATTTAAGGGAAAAAAAATGGGGGAAATAAATGCTATGGAAGAGCCTAACTCCCACTGTAATTAAATAATAATCTCCAAAAGTGGCCATCAGTGACCTAAGGTCACACAATGAGTTTGCAGCTGTGAACCACAAATTCCTGAGAGCCAATCTACTAAGAGGCAAGCTTGGACTTACATCTGCACCATCCTATGATGAGGATGGCAGTTGATAAAATGTGTTTAACTGTTGAAAATTCCTCCCCAACCTGACCAATATATAACCCAATCAATCTGCTGAGCCTTCATGATTTTTAAGCACAAAACATCCTTGCTTTGGTAATTATCAATCACCCTTCTGCTGAAAGGTTCCTTCAATTTTATTTTTTTTTTTAAACTACTCAATCCTTTGAGAGACAGATGAATTTTAATGATTTAGATTATTAACCTAAAGGTTGATCCAGACTGGGAGGAACAGAATAATTTTTTTTAATCATTATTATTATTATTTATAATTATTTAACATAGGGGAGAAAAATATCACCTTAAATGTCATCCTGATGCTTTTTAATTGCCTCAGATGAAATTCAGAATAATCATTACTGTGTAAATGTATACAGATCTAATTTTAAATACCCTAAGATGCTGGATATTTGTCTGGAAAAAAAAAAAATGCAAAGAATGCATATTCATTACTGTGCAGGGAGTTGCAAAGACAGAAAAGAATTGATCAACCATTTATTGAAAATTAATTCTTTTTCCCCAATCCACAATTGGGCTGTAATTTGACATGAGGCAGAAAAATAAGCTGAGCCAGGTAATTTTTCATAGTCATTCATTCCAGAACTTTACAATGTGCCCTTTATGAGGAGGTCTGGTTTATGGATGCATAAGATCACAGAAGCACAGAAGCATCCAGGCTGGCAAAGCCCCTCAGGAGCACCAAGCCCAACCTAGAACCCTACTCTACAAGATTCACCTTAAACCATAGCCCCAAGCACCACATCCAAACCACCCTTAAACACAGCTAGGGTTGAGGAATCCACCACCTCCCTGGGCAGCTCATTCCAGTCCCTGACTACTCTCTCTCTGAAAAACTTTTTCCTAATGTCCAACCTAAACCTCCCCAGCTTCAACTTGAGGCCATTCCCCCTTGTTCTGTCTCTGATTCCCTGTGAGCAGAGCCCAGCAGCAGCCTCTCCACAACCTCCCTTCAGGTAGCTGCAGACAGATGCTTTTGTGTGGCTGTAATTTGTAATCCATTATGTTGTGGAGCTAGAATGGGCACACTGAGAGGTGCCCAGCACATGAAGAATTCCAGGACACTCATAAATTCACAGAATGGTTTGGGTGAGAAAGGACCTTAAAGATCATCTATTTCCAATCTCCCTTCCACTAGCCCCGGTTGCTCATCCAGCCTGGCCTCAAACACCTCCAGGGAAGAGACATCCACAGCCTCCCTGGGCAATCTGTTCCAGTGCCTCACCACCCTCACTGTAGATGATAAAGTACCCAGGCCCATGTGGGCAGTAGCAAGACACAGGACATGCATGAGACTCAGTAGTTCAAAATGATTTGGTGGTGGTTTGGTTTAGTTTGAAGTTTTTTGCCTTCATGCAGCTACTTCAGGGAGCTGTACATATATGCAAAAAAAAAACCCACAGGGTTTTGGATGAAGGACAGCTCTGTGTAGGGTCAGCATCTCAAGGGAATGAATAGCATAAAGCCAGAATATGAGCTATTGGCCTACCCAGGGAGGATCCATAGCCATGCTTGTACATAATTTAGTGATGATGCACCCAGTGTGAGCTACTATCAATATTAAGTGAAATGGAAACCACTGGGTTGGGTTTTTTTCTTTTTCAGTGTTGGAAAGACAGCCTGTTGTAAAAAAAGCCTCAGAAAACAAACAGAAAGAATTAAGCAATCATCTCTTCAGGTATTAATCTTAGAGCACAAAGAGGGTCATGGCAGCAATTCTGACTGCAGCACCGAGCTGAGGCTGTGGGGGAGAATTTGGTTTACATTGCAGCAGGTCTGGATGCAGGACCACGAAACTGAACTGATTTGGAAATGCTGTGACCAGCTGAACTAGCAACACAAAGAACAGCAGCATGGAGTTAGAAATGAGACCTCATCAAACAAGGCTGATGCTGAATTTTCAGTACTAAGGAGCATGAGGCTACACCAGGTAGACAGGGGAAAGATCTGACTGGTTTAGAGAAACAACCTGAATAGCCTTGTGAAAATTCTCAGTTAAAGACAAAGTCCAGCACCTTAGCAGACACAGGCACTGTCTGATTCACTGGCTCTGAGGATATCCTTTTGAGCCAGCTGCAAAGTCACTCATAAAATCTGGCTGCAGTGTGAGGTGAAACAGCCTCTGAGATCAGGGTGCTCAAGGCTACAGCAGCACAGAGGAGAAAGAGCTCAAATCTTCACACAGAGTCCATCAACTACTGCTTCAACTACAGCCTTGCCAGCAGGCTGCATGTGCAGAAACATCACTGCTACCTCCCACCTCACCCTATTCATTCCTGCAGGCAGCAAGAGTCTGGGGTCAGTTTGTAACCTCAGTGGTCCTGCAGAGAACAGTCCCCAGTGTGGTACCTTACACCACCACAGCCACTGCCTGTAAGGATGCAGTGACAGCATCTCTGCACTCGAAAGAACAACTTTCTTTCTGGCAGGAAACCATCTGCAGTAAATAACAAACAAATAAAACCAGAAGGAAGGAGATACCAAATTTCAATGCCAGGTGAGAGGGTAATGGAGCACCACAGAAAAGCTCCTGGGCTTGCAGGAGTTCCAGTAGGTACCTCAGATTTTGCCCTGGTCTGCCTTATTCACGCTTCATTTTCCAAAGCCCTTTGTTTTCTAAGCTGAGTTAGATCAAGGCCTCCCCATTTCCCATCACATTTGTGTCTCCATGCCCCTGCTGCTGCTATCAGAGCTGGGGCACAGGCACTCCGAGTGCCTCGTCTCGGGGAAACATTTGCATTTTCATTGGCACAGGTACAGCATTCAGAATTCTTTCAGGCCAGGCCAATTAAAACAAGCTGAAAACTGCTGAGTGCAGCAGTTTCAGCAAGGATCTGCTTACATTCCCCCTCTGAAAAAAGCAGGGGGCCCACATTCTGTAACTCTCTCCCTCTCTGCACAGCGTGGGTTTTGCCATTTTTTTTTTAATTCCTCGCCCCCCCTCCTTTTTCTTTTTTCTTTTCTTTTTAAGGTGGAATAACTTGTGCCCTTTACACAGTGGCTCTAAGAGATGGATGGCAGAACTTGGGAATGTGGCTTCATTTTCATAGCAGAGCCCAGTCTGTAACACTAAATTGAGGCATGGGAAAAGAAAAGGGGAAGAAGAAAAAAAAAAAAAAGAGGGGGTGGGGGGGAATAGAAAAAACAAAAGCAAAACAAAAAAACAAAAAACAAACCAAAACACCACCCCTAAAACTGGTAGCTCTCCACAGATTAACACATTTTACCTCCTTCACAAACCTTGGTGCATGGTGTTTTCTTAAAAAAGGAGCAGAGCCACATAATTAGCAATCAGTTGAAGCCTAAGGCTTTTCTACCACCACAGAGACTATTCAATGCCTACTGGCTCTACTAACACACTCTTATTACTCTTGGGTTTCTTTTTTTGGACAGGCTCTTTCAAACCTCAGATGTGTTGTAAATGCACACTGACAGGTTAAAAGATGCCATTTTTATACCCCTGAGCAAAGGGAAAAAAAAAAAAAATCCCAAACACCATCAATCCCATCCTGCTGCTGCTGCTTTATTCTGTACTGATAATCTTCAAGTGGTGCAAGAAGGCACAGGGGCTGTAGGGATGATGAACTGTCTCACAGAGTGCCAGGGAAGGGAGGAGATGACAAGGGGAAGGTTTCTGCACACACCCTTTTATCCTAGGAGCCTGGCAAAAATGTGCTGGTGAGCAGCAGCCTTACCAGAGCCCAGCTCTGCTAGTCACAGTGGCCACTAACATCTGCATGCCAAGCCCCAATGTCAAACAAGATCTACCACAGAGAAAGCACCTGCAGATGCCCTTGCATCAATCCGAGGGGGGAAATGGGCTAAGCCAGAAGAACAAACCACAGCACATGGATTTGCATTTGCTTTCATCTCTGAGAATGAGGCTGTGTCAGTCTCAGGCTGGGGCTGAATTGATGTGAAACATGTACTGCATGTAAAATTTGGATCCATTTGGAGCTGATCCGGATTTCAAACAACCACAGGACCCAGAGGAATCAGAATAAAGATTTTTTTTTTTTCCCCTCTACCCACTTCCACTTCAAATGATCTCACCTTGATAAAGAAGCACTGGGTTTGTAGAGCAACCTACACAATACAGTCCCCAGCAATGCCTGTACACCCAGGAGCTGCCAGGGCACAACCAGAAACGTTAACACATAACCTGCTCACCTAATCATCACAGCATTGCTAACGTGCAAAGAAGAGAAGCATAGGAGGCACAAAACAGGTGACAGCTGGAGTAAATAGTGAAGGATTTCAGAAAACAGAAATACCAGGTTTCTTAGATCATCCCTGAGAGAAGACAATTCACTTCTGTTCTTTTCTGTCTGCTTTCAGAGCCCTGTTCTAGGAGCAAGCTGGCTCAAGGGACTAGGAAACCAGGACATCATGACTATTCTGGATCAAAATGCTTTCCTTTTTCAAAGGCTGCTGGGATGCCCTCTCCAGTGACCTCAAGCAGCTCAACTTGTCACCTGCTACATAGGTGACTATAAAGGCCACTTATTGATTTAATTAGGGCAGACAAAGGAAAGATAAAAATCTATCCCCGAAGTACATGGAACAGGCAATGAGCATCCTGTGATCTCAGCTCTGCTGTTTAGAGCTTCTGGGATTATTGATCTTTGAAAGTGTGAGCAGAGCCCTGAGTTTAAGAACAATGGATAGATGGATAGCAGCGTCTGACATTTGCATGGTGACTTTTATGTTGGAGTGTCCTGAAGCACCTGAAAGGACACACAGCTCTACACCTTCTCCTTCCTGCTCTGCTTTACAGCTCCACCTCCACAATGGCCTCTCTTCTCAGCCTGCCCATCCCTTCCATCCAGAGGCACTAATGCTTTTTATCTTATTTCTTTTCCCTCACCAAGGAGCTTCATTTAGTCTCCATTTTGATTCATCTTCCCAGAGGGGGGAAAAAAAATTCAAACAATTACAAAGAAATCGATATTAAAATATCCTCCATGCAGAGAACCCCTCTGAAGGCAGAGCAGGGAGTGGACTGAACAGTGGAAATCCACACAAAAGAGTACCAAGAAAATCTCTGTCACTGAGCTGTCTTGGCAGGTCAAGGTGACCACCCAACCTGAGATGTTTGGTTTTCTAGTGACGTTTGCTAAGGGCATCACCCGTGTTGGGATTCCCCCAGCTGTGCCCTGCCAAGTATCCTTTCTCCCTGTCCCACAGGGGAACAAAACAAAATCAAAGAACAGGAGGGGATCAGGAAACACTCACTTGGTCATGTCCTGAGCAAATCCCAAGATGTGAATGAGCCCTGGCTTCCTGCTGTCCCCTCAAATATGTTATTTTCCACTCCTACCTTTCTTCCTCTTACTTATCTCCCTCCCCCCTTGCCTTCTGAGGCTGACTGAGTCAACTGGTGCAGATTAGATGCCAAGCAATGCAGTCTCTGTACAAAGATTCAACTCCCACAGACAGACCAGGGAGATAAAAGCAGTCTAGTCAAACACTGTCCAGAGACAGCACAGGAGAGCTGGGCTCCCAGTAGCCCTGACTGGGTCATGTCTTGAACTGGTGACACTCCAGCAACTGAACTGCAAGTGCTAGAGACATGAGCACTTCTGTCTGGTTCCTGTGCTTAAATACAAAGGAAATGGCTCACATTTCCAAAACTGCTCACTCTCCAAAGATAAGATTGAACCAAAGGAAACCCTTACTCAGGAATCAGAGACCTGCTGCTCAGAGGTGCAAAGAAACAGCCCTCTCCTTTACAGCACTTTACTGGGACCAGGCACTGCCAGGCAGGTAATGCCAGGTACAGGAGCACTCATATTCCCTTGCTATTGATACAGTCACATGCAAACACACCTTCATCCAGTGACAGGCACACAAAACTGAACAGTAAGGACTTTCTGCAGTGCAAATGAAGCCCCTTTAGCAGTGCACATGAACAGTACACAGTGCTGTGCTTAGTGTTACTGAATCTGCCCTGAGAAGCTGTGTGAGTTTGGAAGGTGGTCGTAGAATCATCTCAGCTGGAAAAGTTCACTGAGATCATCGAGTCCAACCATGAACACAGCACTGCCAGGTCACCACTAAACCATATCCCTTAGCGCCACATCTACACAGCTTTGAAATCCCTCCAGGGATGAGGACTCCACTGCTGCCCTGGGCAGCCTGTTCCAGGGCTTGCCAACCCTTTTGGGGAAGAGAATATTCCTTGCATCCAACCTAAACCTTCTCTGGTGCCACTTGGGGCCATTTCCTCTTGTGGGCAGAGCCTGCCTCTGCAAAACCTGTTGTAACAACACAAACTGTGGGTAGGCAGACTTGCCAATCTGCAGTCTACCCTTGTAATGCTCTCCTGTCATGTCAAACAGTATTGTTTTTCCCTCGAATGATACATAGAATATCCTGGCACTCATCAGGGTAAACAGTTCAGTGGCAAAGTGCCTGTCCCATCTGTGGACCTCCAAATGACCCTGAATGCAGAGGTACAGAAAAGCTTTCCACGTTCATTTGGTCCCTCTCTGGTTACATGATAAGAAATGAAGTTGACACAGCAATATAAACATTAATACTGACAATGTTGAGATAGACAGTGGGTACAGGTCAGGCTGTAGTATCCAGGGGATACTCTATAACAGTGGCTGTCATATTTATCTCTGGCTTCTTCAGAGCCAGTTTTAGTAGCTGGAGAGCGAGCACACAAAAGGTCTATTCAGTGCAATCCATGATTTGAAATAAAACAGATGCGTTGTGGAAGTTTGCGAAGTCCCCAGCACAGAAGGTTGGCAGATCTCTGCTCTGTAACCAGGGCCCTGATCCTTGGCAGCAGCAGGAGCCCCTCCACAGCCCTGGTGCCAGTGGCACTGCTCATGCTGCTTAGATGAAGGGCAGTCTGGAGGACAAAGCACTGAGCTTGGCAGCTAACAGGGATACAGAACTAAACCGATGCTCAGAGGCCACCTGAGCTTTTAAACACCTCCACCAGTTTAGTTTCTTCTGCTTTCTGCACTGTTCTGGGAAATTACTGAGCAGAGTGGGAAAGCACAGGGCAGCAAAATCTGTCACCCTACCTGCTGGTAGTTCTACTCTGCAAAAAACCCTGTGCAAGGAATGTATATAGAGGTCAGGTTTAAGAGACTGCAGCATGGCATGAAGCAGTTTTGAAGATCTAGCAGAGGAGGGTGCAGTAAATCTGGTATGAGGCCAAAGATTAAAGTGAACGAGGGCAGTTCCTATCTGGAAAGCATAAGGGAAGATTCAAATACTTTAATTGGGAGGGGGGGATAAAAATCCCAGTTTGAAATTAATTCTGTACTGATATTAAGCCCAATCCAAAACACTTTTGTTCATAGCTAGTATGTCAGGAATGAGTGCAACCAAAGGCACCTGGTCTGGTTTTATGGACTGCAACGCTTTTGGAAAGGAATCAGATATGATTTGGACAAAAACAATGGAGGCCCAGACACAGAGGCTACCCTGGGAGAGTATACCAGCTGTCTGCTCAGTTTCAAACCTCTAATCATATTCTTGGAAGGAAAGCAAGGGGACCTGTTAGGGGTTGCTGCGCTCTGTGCTCGGGGCCAGGTCCAGACGGTGGAGCCAGCGAGCAGGAGTCCTCTCCAGGCAGAGGCAGCTCCAGCATCCCCCTTGTCTGGCTGCAGGACAGCAGCGAAGGACCGAGCCTCGGAGCAGACACCGAGGGCTGGGAGAGAGGCAGAGCGGTGAACAACAGCGGCACCAGCAAAGATGGAAAACTGGAACTCGCCAGGACAGCTGGAGAAGGCTTAGCAGTGCCCAGATAGGCAAAGCACCTGCTGGCATGGATGAGTGGACTGCATTTAGCAGGCATTAGGTCTCACTGCCAGGCAGCATCAATCAGCCCTGCTGCGCAATGGTGATCCAGCCCTGCTCCAGCACTGCCGGCCGGATCTCCCCGCCAGGCTGCTGGCCGGCCGGATCTCCCCGCCAGGCTGCTGGCCGGCCGGATCTCCCCGCCAGGCTGCTGGCCGGCCGGATCT